>JAQMYJ010000009.1:20517898-20545373 GCA_030014305.1 Clarias laeviceps
ATATATTTAATAGTAAAGATTAAACTTTTGATGGCGAGTAAATTGAAAATCTCTCTTATTAACTGCAAACTATCGTTCATTTCAAATAGGGTTCATATACAGTACATTCATTAGGCCTAATATAGAAGTAAAGCGGGTTCCTGAGAATAATGGACCAGTAGTCCTGTACATTTTAACCCTTGGAAATACAACTTGTATTTCTCTAATTTTCATGTCACACCTGTAAGGTTTTCTATTTCGGTTTTCTATTTAGTTAAATTCAAATCAGTCACATAAAAAAAATGAAGTGCAGAAGTGTAATTAAAATCTGCCAAAACAGAGGGAAATTAAGGTTTTTAAGGCTTACTGTAACATCTGGATAACCAGGCGATCAAAATGCAATCTGTGACTTTACACCACTGGCACAACTGGATCCAAACTGAAAGCAGCAATACCTGTAACACACAAAGACATAAATCAACGCTCTGCCAATCCAAGCGTATCATCTTCCACACCTCTCATCCTCCCCCAAAGAGAGAGCAGAGAGACAGAACACTGTACTGCGCTTCACAGTCTCTAGGCTTGTAGTAGTCAGACTTCGGGCATTATGAGACTCAGCAGGGAAGTACAGAAAAGGGTGTGTATGTGTGTGTGTGTGAGAGAGAGAGAGAGAGAGAGATTCATTGCCTCAGGCCAAACCACATTCAACCCCCTTAGATGTGCCCCATGTGTCCAGCAGCCTCTATCTGAATGAAGACAGAGACACAGCCGCTCCTTTCCCTCTGCACACCAACAACCAGGGGATTTGGAAATCTGGCAGGTTAACTGGAAAATCTCCATATGATCCAAATGTGATTCAAAAGCCCATCCAAACAGCACTGCACAGCTCGGTAATAATTTCCACTGGGGTTTAAATGCCCTCTAAATAGGAACGATATTGTTATTATATTGTTATTTTACTGAATGTAGGAGAGTCTGTAACACAGTTTTAGAAAGAAGATAATTATTCTACTTGTCACTTCAAAATCCCAATGGCTACTCGACTACAATAAAAATATATTTTACATGCGCTACAGCATTCAGGTTTTATTTATTCTGATATTCAGATTCAATATACTGTACAGTAGTGGCCAAAAGTATTTTGACAATATATGCCATGTATTGTAGTTCTGCCTGTGCACAAAACAAGTGATGTCAATAATTAGTATGAGCCTATCTGGCTGAAGAAATGTACCAACTAGAATAGCTGGTTTAGTTAATGGATGGAACAAATACAGATTGTAGCACAATCTTTACTTTCGGGAGACGGGGTGTCCACCTCGGCATAAAAAATGGCTAAAACTAGGAAATTCTCCAGTAAATTGAGGACATGATTTTCAGAAAGTATCCAAGCACGCATGGATTGAGTAAGTAAGTGACACCAGACTACTGAAAACATCTTTGTGACCCTATGCCGAGTCAGATCCAGCAGGTTTTGAAGGATAAAGGACTTCATACTAAATATTGATTGTTGTGTTGCAATTTCACTGCATAATTAATATACTGCTTATATCAAAGTGTTTTTCTTATCTTAATAAAAAATTGAGAATGTCATTAAAACAGTAAATTTTATTTTGTCTCGATACTTTTGGCCACTGTATGTCAAAACAAGCAAGTTACTAAAAATAAATAAATAAATAAAAGTTTTAAATAAAATAAATAAAATATGTAAAAGTTTGAATTTTAGCAGAAGGTGAGCTATACTGAACAGCTCCAGCAAAAACACATGGTAGTAAAACGCGTTTTTCTCTATCATGGCATGAAAAAGTCCTGTATTTTACTATTTAATATGATCATGTTAAAGAAAGTTTTTTAAATATATTTTTCAATGTTTACACATTATTTTTATTAAATGTTTCCTCAGTAATAAAAAGCCTGAAGTCATTAACATTTTATTGAATGCCTCAATAATTCTAATTATAATTATAATTAATCATGACATTTTGAAAAAAAGTTTTTTTTTTGGTTATGGTTCTGAAAGAAAAAATAATAATCATTCTAAAATATGTGATTTCAGTTATGTGGTTTATAAAGTATATAAAGAAAAAAAATCATATTCGTGTCATAACTACATTTAACTTGACATAGCTCAGAAAATCAGATTTCATAAATATTTGACATATGAGCAGGCGGAGCTAAAGCCTTGCAAGTTGCTTTAGATGATGCAATGAAAATCTGATTAAATCCTAATATGAAAAATGTTTGACCTGACCTTATTTCTATCTGTACTTTTTTGCAGAAGAAATCAGTTAACCTGATGGATATAATGCTTTAAGATAAAAACATGTTGGGTGTATAGGTGCCTAATTTGATTGCATGTAATATTTATTTGACACAGATTTTGTCAATAAAGCAAAAAGCTACAAATATATAAATTTATATTATTATTATTATTTATTATTATTATTTGCTTTGTCAATAAAAGCTCAACTATTTATGTTATTTGTGCTTCTTTAAGTGAGTCTATGCAGAATAAATATTTTTAAGTAAAACCACATTATACAGTACTATGCAAAAGTCTTGAGGCATCTCTCATTTCATTATATTATATTACATTAAATTATGTTAAATTAAAGAAATGGGAACAAATGGTTTAATGTGACAGGCTGTAACGAGTCTAAAGATACAAGTAAAAAAAAAATTGTTTATGTAACAACCTCAGCAGCAACCTCATTTCCCCTCTCGCCACTCGGCCTCACCAGTATACTATCACCGGCCTGATTCTATAATCATCGGCATGTTTTCCCACTGGTTCATGCCTCCATTTAAAAAATTTTTTAATGCTTGAATGATTCATAGGTCAAACAAAAAAAACATTCTTCTGAAACAGGTACAGGGATTGGATTGAAAATTAGAGCCAAAACCCTGGCAAACATGAGAGTCAAAAATGTAATTCAAGAAGCCTGAAGAGTTATTCTTAGAGACTACACTAAAAAAATACAAGAAGGTCTGGTTCCTTGGAAACACAATATGAAAAAATGAGGGGTGGCTCAAGACACAGTACTGTAAAAACAGTAAATTTTGGACTGTAGCAGTACTTTCTATAACCCCGGTTATACAAGTTAAAACCAGTGCAAATTCTCAGGGTAGAGGCCAAGAAAAAGTCTTCTAAATCCACTTAATGGCAGTTGGAGGGCTTTAATAGTCAGGTTTTCTGTTGAAGATTAGCAGTGACAGTGAGCGTAGTAGATGACTGAAAAGAGAGAGAGGCGAGAGGTTCTCACTAACACAGTTCAACATGAACAGTGATCATGAACTACACATGTTAGATGAATCAGTTGAAAGTTTTGTTCATTTAGCAGTCAAGATAGCTATTACAATCACAACACATAAAAAAGTCCCATGATAAAATTATATAATGACAAACATCCAAAGACAAATCAAGACTTTCATTCATTTTCATTTCAGTGTCAGTTATGAGAAAACAAAATTTACTCTGTGCTTCTCCTTGTCCTTGTCCTTTCGGCTTCTTTCAGGGTTTTCCACAAATCCTATCCATATATTTGATTTTGCACAGGAATTATGTTCTCCTTGTTTTATCCAGACTCAACTGGCACTGCCATGCCCTGACTTGTGTACCCCCTTGGCTGGGATTCCCTAATGGGGATTCCGAGACAGATGCTCGCTGTGCTAACTGGGAATACAACCTTTAAAGGTCCCATCTTTAAAGGTTTACTTTTCTTAAACAATGTAGAACTTAAAACCCAGGGCATTTTAATATTTTTTGCATTAGTATATTTGAATAAATATACTGTATTTAGGGGTCAGTATTGTGCAATATAGAGCAAAATATCATTTTTCAGCACAACCTAGGCAATATGATTAACAGATTTTTCTTTCATTTTAACCAGCCATACAAATATGACTGAATAAAAGTTTTAATGGGTCACAGAGGAAAAGAAATAGGACATACCACAGACACATTTACAGTATTTGGCAGATGACCTTATCCTGAGCAACTTACATTTTTTTAATTTTACATCTGAGCAGTTAAGGGTTAAGAGCCTTGCTTAATGGCCCAATGGCAGCGATTTGTTCTGGTGGGGTTTAAACCTGCAACTTCTGGTCAGTAGTCCAACACCTTAACCACTAACTACCTCCTGCAACATACATTATGATCACCTGTAGTATGGTTGTTTTCAATGGTTTCTATAAAAAAATAATACTACATTAATAATAATACAAGCATTTGGTGATTTCAACATTTTTATGGAGTCATTTCCATATTCTGCTAGCTGTAAATTGTACGCATTTTAAAAGTATAGAAAAAAGTTTTTTCCTGAAGTTTGATGTCTGAAGCCTTGTCTGTCTACACACACTGTCCATGTAAGCAGTTGTTTGTTTAAAATCTGTCATTGGCCAAAAATGTGTTTTTGCACAGATCCATGTTGCTTGAGTTTTATGAGTTAAAATTGGTCTCAGTCCCACTTTGTTTGACTCATCTGAACACAACGTTTTACTGTTTTTGTAAATGAGCTACTGCTGAGCTCTGTCCTGATAGAAAACAGCAGAGCTGAGCAACAAGCTGGGGAAGGTTTCCCACATATGAGGTCATATGAGTGAAAAATTTGAAGTCTAAATGGCCCGTTTAAGCCTAGGCCAATACAAAACTAAAAAAAAAAAAAAAAAGAAAGAAATATTTTTTTGTGCACACTGAAGACCTATCTGAACGTCTAAAATGACTAAAAAGTGAATTTGGCATAATAGGTGCCTTTAAGGGTTATTCACTTATAATGTAATACAATACATAATATTAATAGAAGCCTAATTCCCAGGAGTTTCCTAAACAGAAATATTTCAGCTCCGATTTTATTTAAGAATAAGGCATTCTTCATGCTTAACGAATGAATTTTGATCTAAATGTCTTTTTAATTCATGTTTTGGACCAGCCATATTTATAAATACATTGGCACAGTTTCATCTGTCCCTAATTTTCGTGTCAGATTGGAAACAAGAGCCCGTCCTTGTTCCACGTATTTTAAATGTCGTGATGTGAGGTAAATTGTTGCTTGGCAGGGCTTGTCATCTATAAAGTCCTTGTTCCGGGGGGACGTGTGTGATGTACGTGTGCCTCACGGATTCCTACAAAGCAGAGCGTCGCCCTTTACACCCGGCCTCAGATTCCAGCAAATTGTCTAAGCCAAGCTGCCAATTAACCCCGGGTCCCTCGCTGGTGGAGGAGGAGGAGGTGGGGGAAACTCACTGTTAGGTTAATTGCTTCATGTTACAGCATTGCAGTGTGAACAGAGCTCAAGTTAGCCAGGGGAATCTCGCCGGAACATTACACACACACACACACACACACACACACACAGGTGAATCCCGTCAGCTTTACAGTGGACTTTAGTGTACATCCAAAGCCTGGATTTACAACACTAATAAATATATTTATTTAGTTTTCATCTGAGAACTTCCGTAGTAAAAGTTAATTCCCATCTCCAAAATGATTAAACAACTTATCCAAGTTTTCATTACCATTATACATTAGCCTAAACGTTGTGCTAGCACTGTAAAACACATAAAACTGTCTTGAAAAAGGCTAAAAAAAAAAAATTAGCTGCTAATTTAAAATGATACTTAAATTATCATTATTTTAAATCCATAAAAATATTACTTATGATCGATTTTCTCTTGCTTAGATTTTCTCACTGAGCAAACATCACTTGCTAATGGATTGCTAATTTAAACAGAATTATTCTCTAATGTTAGCAAGAATGCTAAAACACCAGCGTTCATCTTAAAAGCCAAGACCACAAGAAGAAATGAGGTAAAGAATTCAGCCTTTGCTTCAAATTTGTAAACAGCAACTCCATATCCTTTCTTCTTAGCATCTTCTACTTAATGTAAATGCTTAGCAACTTTCACAACATTAGCAAGCTCCAGTGTGGTTTAGCTACTGAGCTGGGTCACAGTTATTGTACTTTACACTATATTGATTACTAATGAGAAACTAATGTTAAAGTGGACAATACATTAGCTAATTTTGTCAGGTCACCTTTATTTATTTAGTGCTGGGGGTATGTGAGGATAATTTCAACAAATATAGATAGCAACCAGTACTACACTATAGCCACGTGTCATGCCAGTTATGAAATTGATTTTAAAATCAGTGGCTGTTAATAAGGCAAGTGTTTTGGGTTGGGTAATAAGGTACAGGCCAGAAATCTGACATTTCATTGCATCAAGATAATATTTGTACATTTTTGTCATATTAATGTAAATATTAGTGGGTTTTTTTCTGTCAGTTCTAGACTGTAAAATTCACCAGAATTTTTTATTCTTTATTCATTAGTATATAGTATAGTATATAGACAGTGCTTCCTTATTCCTTATATGGCAATACTTCCTGTATCTGTACAGACAGATATTTATGCAACTTTCTATTTCTTCGTTCTCCCCAGAACCTTTTTGTTTCCCCAAAACTACTTCTTTTATGTAACAGATGTACCTGACACAACGTGGCATAGTCGTTAGCACTGTGGCCTCGCACCTCCAGGGTCAAGGGTTTGAATCCTGTCTCCGGTCTGTGTGTGTCGAGTTTGCATGGTCTCCCCGTGCTCGGTGGGTTTCCTCCAGGTACTCCAGTTTCCTCCCACTGGCATTTCCAAACTGCCTGCAGTGTGTGAGAATGTGTGTGCCCTGTGAGGGATTGGCACCGGGGTGTACCCCATCTTGGGCCCCAAGTCCCAGGATAAACTCCAAGCCCCTGTGACCTTGAACAGGATAAGCAACATAGAGATTGAGAGACAGTATGTCTTTCATTAATAAATGAAATTTAAATGTATTGTTTAATATATTTTAATGTGTTTTATTTGTACGTATGTTTCTGTGGAAAGAAATAGAATTAAATACAACAGCCAAGTCTAATTGAGAAATAATCCACTTTAAACAGCGTTTAGTTCCTTGCATCAATATATACAGTAAGAAGCATTAGCCCCACCTACACGACTGCTAATTTAAATGGTGTCAAGTGTCCACATAAAATGTCTCATTATCTCAACCTGACCTTTGCCCTTAAAGATTACCCCAGCACCAAGCTAAACATCCTCTTGCATCTTTGACCTTTGGCTCGGTTCTTTCAGACTTGGAGGTTATGGCTAATTCATGACTTGAGAAAGTGATATTTCGACTAAGGTGCCGCTGTAATTACACTCCAGCTACACTGTAAAATGCACCGCTCCTTTCTCTTTTAGCATGCCATGCTAAAACCTGATGCTCCAGAGTTTGAAACCGGAGCTAGCTCCAGCAAACCTGTCATAAATGAATGACAGGTTACAAAGGCAAAAGCATTTGAAGGTTAGAATTTGTAGCGCAGTGTAAAAGTATTCAGATGCTTTAGATAGAATGCCAAAACAGTGGTTCAGGTATCAGAGCCAACAACTGTGACAACAAACCCACCTGCTCTGTGGTTTGGTTGGCAGGTCTTGGACACCAACACATGAAAAGGTGGCACTGCTGCGTGCCAGAACGACAGATTCTGTGAAGTGATGACAGATGCAGCCAGTGTTTACCGCAGCCTTGCAAATCAAGTGTCAGTGTGTAATGTGAACACAGAGCTGACCTGATGTCTGGACAATGAATAAGTAACAATGAACTCTCTCAGGTTGCCTGTAAGGAGCCATGGGGCATCAGTAGGTAAATAAGCCTGTATGATGCAATTAAAGCTAAGTTGCAACAAAGCCATGCTAGTAACATTGAAAACACACTTCATGCAAAGTAGCGAATCCTAGTGAGCGCTTTCAATGTTTAATCATTACATCTAATGAATCCAAACTTACACACATTTAAATGGAATGAGGATGTTAATTATTAAATGGAGTGCGTGACAAAGAAAATGTAAGGCCAGGGAGTACAGTAACTACAGGATTAGTATTTTTGATTTCTTAAGTACCACTTGAAATTAAAATGCTTGTTTTATACATTATAGTTAACAGTTACTGTCTGATTGCTGATAAATACATTTAAATTCAGGTTTGTGGATGTTTGCAAAACTGGCACAGAAAATTACAATAAATACAGACAGTATTACAAGTAGACAGAAATGCCAGACTTTGTATTGTACACTAAAATCAACTACCTTAGCAAATACCGTACTGTGTACAGTACAAGAAAACATTGATAATTCTATGCAAAATAACCTAACTTCTATATGCAAATAAATAAATGAATTAAAAAAATAAAAATAAAATGTCAAATGAAAAAACATTTTAATTGTAAAATAGGTTTCATCAATCACTTTATTTGTTCACATAAATTGGAGATAATTGTTTGATAACTATTAAATTTTAAGCCTAGAAAACCATGTTGTTAGATAGCTGATTAGCTAACTTAGCTACTCTTGATAAATAAAGTTTAAGTTCTCATGATAAAGTTTTTACAATGTTTCCTCCTCTTAAAAAATGGAAATATGATAAATATGGAAATTAAAACTTTGCTACTGAAAGTGAGCCCATGTCCTTATCTGACAAATGAAAGCTAGATAACTAGCAGCTAGCTAGATGTCTATGAACTGCCACCAGATAACGTTTCTGCTGTGGGACACAGGTGGTTGCTATGAGAGAATGAATCAGAGCTAAATTAATACTTTTAGTGCATTGGCCATGGGGCAAGATTTGGATTGGTTTGGTTTTTCACTGCACAAATGAACAAAAGAGAAAAAAAAAAAACAATAGCTTTAGGGCATGTAGGATTAAAACATGCTTGTAAAACATTTACCGGGCATAAATTTAGCGTTGAGAAAGAGGTAACCGACAGTCAACCAAGCACAGAGCTCATTGAGTCGGCATTTAATAAATGATCAGATATTATATCCAGTTATCCATTATCTATACTGCGTATCGTGTGTACACAAGGGGACCTGGGGACCATCCGAAGGAACTCCAGGCACATGGTAGGATACACTCTGGATGGGGCAATTTGGAAATGCCAGTCAGCCTAAAACGCATATCTTTGGTGTGTAGGAGGAAACCCTCCAAGTACAGAGAGAACATCCAAACAGCACACACGCATCCAGACCCGAGGCATATTACATAGACAGCCAGAACAGTGCTATAGTGGTACAACTCCTGTTCTGTCCTTTGGCACAGTTTGCACCTTGTGGGGCAGTTAAACGTACATAGAGATTTTTTGGTTCACTTCATGCAATTGAGTCAAAATGCGTTAAGAATGTGATCTTACGCATTTTTACAATAGAATTTATTTGAGAGCAGACTGAGACTACCTACTTAAATGCTATTAGATAAGTCATTTTGGTCCACACCTGAATGGATGTGTTTTCTTCATACTTACCCGAAGAAGCTCTTTTAAACAAGCCATATGTTACAGCACTAAGAAGCAGAGTCAAGATTTACATTCTTACATTTTTACCAAACTCCTGCTTTATTTGTACAGACAGCTAATTGTGTCCTACAGATACTGCTTGAAGAGGAGGAAGTGCACAGGATTTGTCTATCTCTCCTGCCTCCCTAAGTGAGTGACCCAGACACTGGTGGAGGTGGAAGTGGGTTGGCCGGCATGTCACATTCACTCAAACCTTGTCTGTCCGTGTGTGTGTATACACATCTAGCGACACCTTGCCCTGTTATTAAGCATATGTAAACTGATCCAGCACCCCAGAGGGGTAGGCTGACACACTGCATATGTGTGAGTGTGTGTGTATGAGAAAGAGAGAGGTCACAAAATGGAGTAATTAATTTCCATGCATCTTATTGCCAGAATTGCTTACTGAATCAGGGAGCAAGATCAGAGATGTCAGCGGGTAAATTGAGTCAGAGGCCCTCGGCCTTTTCGCAGCCACTTGCCCAATTTCACGCACCTTCTTTTCTGATGAGGTAAAGCAGGGACCGGGGCAGGAGGGCAGCCGTTCTGATGGACACACAGAATTGGCCCAATAAATTGCACCCTGTAAAAAGCAGTGTCTTGTTCATTAAAGCACAGTAAATCCCGATTGCTATTCATTAGGAGCCTGCCTGACCAGACAAGATGTTTAATCTAGAGAGCACGCACCTCACCTCACCCCGCCCTGTCGGCCAGACAACGCCGTACCTTGGAAAAAGATATTCTTATTTATTAACACAAGGTGACAGGTACTGAATAAGTTGTTGTTGCTGCTCGATTTTTATTTTTTTGTCAGTAGCGCTTTTCTTGGGCTGCAAATTGCAGGCTTTGCTTATGAAGGGTGCTAATTTAGCGAAGCCTGACTTTTTAAACTAAAGTTGACAGAGCACTGTTGAGCCAATTTGAGCATAAAAATGGAAAATAAATTCCTTTCTGTCCTAAAATTAAACTCTGGATAATATCTGGATCATTTTTAGACACTAATCAAATGCGGAAAGATGAAGAGAAATAAAGCTGACACTTCACTCTGTATGTTCTCAAATTCCTACCTTATAATTGTAGGTGTTATCTTAATAAGTCATGTTTTTTATTTAATTAATTAATTAATTAATTGTGGAAAGGTATGTATGTAATATAGGCAAAAATTCTTAATGTTGTGTTGCAAATATTTCAAATCTTTAGGAACCTATGGAACACATATCATTTAAAAGTGCTCATTATATTAAAAAGACAATACCAGTCCATTAATTAAACTAATCATTTATTAGTGTTCATACTTTCAAAAACAACCATTTTCATTATTACAAAAAGGCAAGTTAAACCAACAAAACAGGACAAGAATATGAGAAAATCAATAGTGCCTAATAACTGCTTTATACCATGATATAAATCTTCCCATCTATAAATATCTGATAACGAGAACAACCATTTTTATTCTGGAAACAACTTAAACCAGCACCAGTCATCCCATTTATTGTTATTGACATGCAACCAGTCCATCAATATACTTTATTAATGCCCATTGATTTCCATTGATTTGGGATTGTAGCAATAACAATGATGACTAAACTGGTTTAACCCTAATGTTCAACCCATGAGAGAGAAACCCCGAAAGGCTGCACATTTTATAAGCAATTTTTAATTTATTTATTAAAAAATTACTGCCTTACAACAAATCCTCTCACCTTGTCTCAGTAGGTTAAAAGCTTTGACCACAAGAGCATTTTGTGGTTTTTAAGTGTGTAACATGCTTCAGGAACACAAGCTGAAAACCACAAACAGATACAAGTCATACAATAGTTTATTTCTCAGGTTAAAGGGACTTCCTGTATAGAACAGAACGAAGGAAAGAAAGGAAGGAAGGACGAAAGGAAAGAAAGAAATGAAGGAAAAGGTGAAAGGAAGGGAGGAAAGGAAAAGAAAAGAAAAGGATGGAAGGAAGAAAGGATAAACAAATTAACATACTGTGGTTGAATGTTCAGTCATATGTTGATTAGTTTATTTACTTTTACTTCATTGCTCGTTTTTTCCTTCACTGTACAAAGAAAGGCAAAAAGTAAATACCAAATCAATACAAAATAATGCATCTGCCCAAGTCCACGTGCACATTCTCTGTATAATCACGAATACATAAAAATTAATTTAAAAAATCAAATGCATCCGCATGGCATGAATCTGGCAAACACAACAAGCAGAAAGAAAAAGCACTTTTTATCTAAATGTGCACAGACAATCTGCTTCACTGTATCACCATGCAGTTCCAGACAACGCCAGAGGTACAAAAGACGACAAATAGAAAAAAAAAAGAAAGAAATCAAAGGAAGAAAAAAAAATCACTATGAAAAACTGTTTTTGAAGCACATGTCCCATTGTGTGTCGTCTTGGACTCGTCAGAAAAATGGAGTGTATTCCCAGGGCCTGGACCTGCTAGAAGGATTCCATCCATTTTATGTCTCCAATCAATATTTATGAATCCCTGAGGATTTGTGGCATAAAGCACATAAACAATCAACCCAGTAGATGGGTCAGGCTGTCTGTACCTCATGCTAAAGAACACTCAGCTAGCCCTAAACACTTCATTCAAATCAGAGAAGCCTCCAATAGAATCGGCATCTCCATCTAGAGATGTATAAACACAATGGGTCTCCACAGCTGCTAATAGTACTATAAGAATGAAAGACGCACGGGAAGCCCCGACACCAGCGACTGGAGTTGTGGAACCTGGAGTTCACTAGGAAGAGACATCACTGTATATGATGTGTACTTATTTAAATTAATGTTGGAATGGGGAATTAAATGTTGGGGAACCTAAAAAGGTTAATGATAGTGTTGTAATTAATGATTGATTTGGATCAAACTAATTATTAAACCCTGTAATAATTCGGTTATGGAGCAACTATTTCTTCCAATGCATTGAAACCATATCTTTCAAATACATTGAAGTTTTAATAAGACATGTATAGTTACAGGAGTAAGAAACATCAGACTTGTAAACAACTTATAGCCAATAAAGAACAAACGTATTTAGTTACTTTAATAACTTTTTAATATCAATTACATTTCATATTCATATAACAAAAGTAATGCATCTTTAAAGCAACTGACCATCATTTCCTTTCTTGAATTTATACTGATGCCTAAATAAAATGTAACCTAACTTGTTCATCCCATGACAAAACTTTAGTTTACGATCATATTTATTTAGGGGAATGTACTTCTCAAAGTATTTGTGCTCCTGTTAACGAAAACATGTGCATTCCTTCTAAAAGACAAGCATCACTAAGGTCTCCCAGTTAATTGATTAATTAACAATTACTTCCTTTTTATGTCCAGAAACAATATTTGTCTCGATCTGTCTCCATTTTTTTTTTTGTTTTAAAGTGCACCTATCAGCTGTGCAGGTGAAAACATGGCATGTAATTAACATGTCATAATCAAAATGACTAAGTTTGACACATTGTAATCACTGCATGGAGATTAGCCTGTAGCCAGGGGCCATCCATGCAGCCTGTTTTAATATCATTTGCATAATGAAAGCCCAGCGACAGTAATAGCTTTCCTTTCTCTTATTATCATCTTATTTCACCCAGGGCAGAGAAGACTGCCACTGTGTCTACCCATTACCTTGGAGGAACTGAGAGACAAAGTCATGTTCAACTCTGGCACGTGTCTCACTGAAACACGCACTGCTGGCCAGAAGTGCACTTTTAGCGAGAGCCGTGTCTGGCTATTAAAAGCCAAAGAGTAAAGTTGAACAAAGGCAACAATTGTGTCCTTATCAAGTCACCTTGCTGAATTAGGTCTAAGCAAGGGAATCTTGCTAGAAAATTCTTACAAGTTCTAATGAGGATTTTTTTATGAGGAGCGTTTAAGTAAATCTGGAAAATTTCTTACGAACGAGGATGTAAAGAAGTCCTCGATTTACAGAAGAAAAAAAAAGTGCAAAGTTTTAAAGAAGGGCATACGTCCATGAATGACAATCCCGTTTACTGCAGTCGTTCCTGTGAGCCGAACACCTGATCCTTGAAAGTTGATGGATAACTTGTTGCCAACTTGCGGAAGAAACGCCTCTGTCTGTGGGAACTGTACCCACAATCATTAAAAAAAATTTAAAAAATTTAAAAAATCAATTATTTGTCACATGTACTTTACAGCACAGTGAAATTCCTTCTTCGCATATTCCAATTAGGAAACTGAGGTCAGAGCGCAGGGTCAGCCAGCTTACAGCGCCCCTGGAGCAGATAGGGTTAAGGGCCTTGCTCAAGGGCTCAACAGTGGCAACTTGGCGATGCTGGGGCTCGAACCCCCGACCTTCCGATCAGTAACCCAGTAACCCACAGCCTTAACCGACTGAGCCACCACTGCGCACTACTTCACTAACACTACTTGCACATTACAGGAATTCTTCTGTGAGTTTTTGCCACATCCCCCATAGAGTCCTGACCTCTCTCCAAGTCATTTCCAAATGTTTGGGTCATTAAAGGAGTTCCTGGGAGGCCAGTGTTTAGGATGTGAAGCAGGCCAGATGGCTCCGCAATCATGGTCTTCATGATTAGTGGTCTTCAGCATTAGTGATATGCTGGGATAAGTGCATTAATGTAGCAGGGGATTATATAGAGAAATAAAGGAGTTTTGACTCTCATACAGTAACCGTTCTGTCAAATTCCAGCTTGACTCAAACAAGCCCCGTATTAATTATTTTCTAATAATTGCTACTTAGCTGATAAACATCACTTCAGTTTAGTCAGTTTAAAACATCATAGTCTCCCAGTCAACCACTTTTGAGCCCGTGTAGATTCCTGTTCCATTTTAGTAACGGTATTAACAGTGCCATAAACAAACCAAACAAAGTGCAAATAAAGTGATAGCAATTAAGTAAGTGAAGAATAAATATTATAGAAATAGAATATATATTATTTGTTAAAAATAAATTTTATATACTAAAGTCTTAAATCGGTGAATACAATGGTTTATTATAAAACAATCTTTTAGCTTTTACTGGGAAACTAAGTGTGCTTTATTAATATGAAATATGCCTGAAGGGTAAACATGTTATTAAAGTTAACAACTGTTGGAAAGTCGTTACAGGTGGACCAAGTACAAGTTCCAAAAATTGAGAACAAATGGGATCAAGTGTTTACATGGATAATATTTACCTAGTGAATGGGTTATCAAATGCTTCTAATTTCAGATCATATCGGCTCAGGCTGGTCCAGTGGAGTTTTTTTTTTTTTTTTACACTTGAGAGATTTTTATTCTGACGGGGCTGTTATTCAGTTTGTCGAATATTAGGGACACCATGTAAATACAGTTCTTATTTCTCTTATACTGGAAAAGCTACACCAAGACAGGTATAAAGAGATTAACTAAAAATACAGAAGCCTTTAAAGTTGGCTGGTAGTATATACTGTATTTATTAAAATTTCCAACCTGAGATATTGGTACAGAAAAAAAAAAAAAAAAAAAAAAACAACATACAACAGACCCACACAAAGGAAACTTTCTCAGCAGTGAATTTCAGCCTGACACTCCATCATAAAGACTGAGATACTAGACTCTTCTAATCACAGACTCCATGGCTCACTCATATTCCCCTGAGAGCAAAGCAGAGCTGCCCGGAAAGCAGTCAAAACTGACAGCATGTAATCAAGATTTAAAGATATGGGCCTGTTATGTTACAAAAGCAATAGGAACTCACCATCAGATTTTGTTTTTTAATTTAAAATAATACAAGAAAACACTTTTTGGGTGGGTGTAAAGAGTGCGGAATTTATTTTTGTTCTTGTTCATCTCTGACTGGATGCATAAATGTGTATAATAATTATATATAAAACATTTATAACATGCTTTGTATGATATATTAAAATATAAAGATAAATGTACAAATAAATGGATTTAGTGTGCATTCATGAACACTGAAATCTTTAACTGGCATAACGCAACATACCTTTATTGATTGTTTTCATTTAATTTAAAACATTTTTCTATTAAATTTTATTAATGATGACATTTTTTTTCTGATCTTATCTGAATAAAGAAAACCACAAATAATAATGATGGTGTGGGTTAAAAATGTCCTGCTTGAAGAGGACAAAAATGAAATTGCATATTGAGATTTAAAATCAAAGCCCGGTGAGTGTGCAGGTCTGATCCGGTGAACAGTGCTGAAGGAAAGAGTGTTCTCACATGAAAGGACGAAGATGAAAAAGAAGAAGGAGCTGGATGTTAAAACTGATTGAATGTGAACTAGATTGTATTCATCCGCACCAATCTCACACCTGAGGCCATGGATCTGATTTAGTAAGAAGACACTAAATACCACAGCAATACAAAGGCTTCTTATTTAGGCTTTCATTATAAATTGCATATATGAATATACCGTGCAAATTAAACGATTCTACGCTCAGCAAAAAAATATATTATCAGTCTTTTGTGCTGTGTTGTGCGTTAACTCCATTTTAAATCTGCTACACTGTATTAACCAGCTTTTCAACGCTATATTTATAAGACTGTTACAGTTATAACCAGAAATCAAATTAATGTTCCATTTCGTCCTGGCAATCCCATTGATTCCTGACAAAAATAAAATAGTGATGAAACGAATGCTCCATAAAAGTAGGATCAAGTTTTGCGCCAGCAAGACGCGAAGGATACCTCGGCTAATGTAATTCATCGTAACCTCCCTGTTGCCACATCTATGAAGCCATAAAGCTCTGATCCGAGCTCCGGAGAGTGGGATAGGGTGGGCACCCAAACCCAGCAGTATTGACAAAGACATGCATTTGCTAAAATGATAATGAATATTTCATGCAGACAAGGGTTTCAGAGCTCCTTGGGCGGATGTAAATAAGTGAAGAGCATATGATATTTACCCCAGCATAAAACATTTATGAGAGCCAGGCCTATTTAAGAGGGCTAAACATGACATGGTGTTTACACTAGGGTCAGACAGAGGGGTCGGCCAGAGGCACAGGCCCCTGCTCTAAAGAGTAGGATAACATTACAGGATTGAAAAAAAAGCTAAATATTGGCCCAGCAGCAGTGACAGCCGTCATGATAATATACCTACTTAGCTGTCCTGAAGGATAAGTATCTGCTGAACTCGAGGAGGGAGAAAGCTGTGCTAATAATGACAACAAGATGCTGAATGGTCTATACTGTCACCTGCCATGATGTTGTCATGAAGGGCACAGCTGGTTCATGCATCAGTGCCACCACTATAATGATGATCATAAAGTTATCAGGCGCATGGCTCATTCTCACGTCACCTGAGACCAGAGCTGTCTCGTTAGCCAATCGAGGCTCTCCGGCATTAGCGGATCAAGAACGCTTAAAGCTGAGGGCCATTTTAAGTGCGGTCAGCGGAGGAGCGTAAATACTTCGGCAGCGGTTAGAGCTGCTGCATTATGTATTTTGCGGGAACTAAACAAAGGCGCTGTGGTCAGGCCGCAAGACCCGTTCAGGCCCCTCACTCAGAGCAAATGCATTTCTCACTCACCGCATGAATACTGCCTGTTTGAGTGCATTACATCTCCACCAGCCACAGCCATTTGATACAAGGCTGAGTGGTACGGGAGGAGAGTGAGTGTGTGTGTGTGTGTGTGTGTGTGTGTGGTGTGTTCAGTCACATGATAAAGAAATAAATACGATCCTTCCTACTCTCCACCACTCACACACAACACACCAAGTCAAATCAAAGACATGGCAAAAGACAAAAAGGGACCACATGGTTTAAAAACTCCAGCATCTCCGAAGAGGCCAAGCGAGCGAGAGACAAGACGGAGCCACATTACATCTTGATCAACAGATGACTGATCATATTGAGCGCTGGCCATCTTTCACAAGCCCGTTGTTTGATGACAGGACGCCAAGTTGCCTATGTGCATCCATTTCCCACAAAGCCTCCTCCTTCCTCTTCCCCTTCCTCCCCGCCCCCTGGGGCGGGTGCATCAATAACCCAGGCGGCCGGCCATTCGGGAGGACAGGAGAGGGCCCGCTTTGCCCCGAGGGCTGCCGCTGCGCGCCCCCACCATTACAGCCCGCCCATCCGTCATCACCCCGACCCCGCCTGAGGTCACCGGTCTCCTTCGACCAGCCGGGGCGTGATGGGACAGTCCGAGGTTCTGCCTCGCCACTCGTATCGTCATACAACAGAGCAGTAGCATGCATCCGTGATATACCGTACAGCCTTCTGATGTATGGCATAACCGTAAATGGCAACTTTTAAACATGTCTACAGGAGAATGAGTTCCTCAGTTCAAACACCTAACATACTGTAGTACTGCATCATACAGTTTCTTGAGAACATTAATGCTGAACAGAGATGCTGCGAGGCTCAGCACAGAAGGCCCTGCATCTCTAATTGAATGTAATGACCCATGGCTGTTGTCCAAAGCCTGGCACTTCCAGAAGAGAATAAAGCTCCTCTCGTTCATCAGGTCTCCACACACTCTTTAGTTGGCATTTAAAACATTACACAATACATCTTGCATCAAGTTTTGGGTTACAGAACAAGATCGCTCCATGAGAACACATACAGATGGAATTCTGCCCTTTTTTACTGAATTTTTTTTTATTTATTATATATTTTTTCACACTGTAAATATTTTCACAACTTGATTAAACATTCTGCAATTTAGTCTAGGTTTAATTATTATTATTATTATTAATAGAATAGCCCTCATCATTTTGAGTTCAAAATCTCAAAGTGCTTTACATGTAAAAGTTGAAGACCGTATATTTATTGTGCTTGATAATCCTTTAATCACTACTCATAAATATGAAGGGAAATTAATGCAACATGGAAATTTTATTTAACAGTTAAAAGAACTACAAACTAAGCACAGATAACAAGTATGTTTTTTTTATCCAGCAGGAAGCCTTTCCCAATGTCCTCTGGATCACAGGGATGCTGTAAGAAAAACAATGTTTCTCTTGAAAACAATAAGTGCCCATTTTCTCCTTCTTGATGGTTAATCGAGATGAATAAATTACCAACGTTACCAATTACAGGACCAATCTGCGCAGATTCTACCACCAAGAAGAAACAGAAGAATTTTTTTATTTAATTAAAAAAATAATTATTGATAATATTGATATTGAATATTAATTTTTTTTATCATATCGTCAGGTGCAAGGATTTTTATAACTCCATTGCTATTGATAAGTGATTAAATATTCCTGTTCAAGTCCACATTTGGACTTTTCTTATTAATGAAGCTGTAAAACCGATTTTTACAGAATTCTTCAAGCACAGTACGGTGATGAGACCTTTAGCCACAGCTAAATATTGGGACGAGGCAAATGTTTTAAAGAAAGCCATATGTGCGTGAATGATGATCCCATGTACATTCAGTGAGTTTGAGCCATTAAAGGAATTCCAGGGAGGCCAATGTTTGAGACATGAAACAGGCAGTTTGATCATGGCTTCGGGGTACTGAGAAAACTTTCTACCTTGGTGGTATCTGAGCAATAATGAAACACTGGGATAAAATCATAACTCATAACTGCGACCTGTTATTCTGCGCAATCAAAAGTCCCAGTTTGACTTGAACAGCCCTTGAGAGTCCTGAACAGGGCCCTAACTTCATCCCACTGAACACCAACTGTTCCCCAGGTCTCCTTACACAACGTCAGTGCCTGACCTCACTAATGCTCTTGTGACTGAACGATCACTAATCCCCACAGCCACGCTCAATCACATCTCAGAACTTTAGAGCGCAGATGTAGATAGAATATGCAAAACTCTGCACAGGTATTAACTCAAGCTGTAACCGGAGCTCTGAGGTGGCAACACTACTCACTGCACCATATTGTTGCCAGGCAATCTTCTTCTCCCTTAAACACTTTGGTCACTGAAAGACGTTGTTTAAATCTGTTCATTTGGTTTTCTTACAGTATTTTCGCTCTGCTCTTAAGTAAAAGAAAATCTGACGAATGCTCGAGAGCACTCTTACCAAGATGAGAAAATTGAGAAACAAAATAAATGTGTCATACAATGAAATTTAGATTATTATACGTCACTTAATTTGCTGGCTTAAAAGATACTATTGGTTAATTGATCCTAATTAAGACTATAAAAAAACTCTAAGGTATTGAATGGCTTACAGAATGCCCTTAGATATTTTGCCCATCCAGAGCTTACACAATGAGCATGTTTTTAAAGACGGCACAGATTTGATAAGACGAATGAATGGATGCTGATCCGTTTCCGTAATTATGAAAAGCACTATCTGGTTCAACTGTTATTTAAAAAAAAAAAAAAAAAAAAAAAATCAACTGTATAAAACTCCAACATGGAGTTGATGGAGGTTTTTTTTCCCCTCAGTCCATGTGCCAACAAACCAACCTTTTATTTCTTTAACGGTGCGTCTCTCAGCTGACACAGCATTCACAGCATCCCAGATCTTTTGCCATTTTTTACTTACTCACTCACTCATCATCATCTATACCGCTTTATCCTGTATTCAGGATCCAGGGGGCCTTTAGCCTATCCCAGGAGACTTACAGTATACCAGGAGGGCACGAGGCGGGGTAAAAAAAAAAAAAGGGTGCCAATCCATTGAAAGGCACACACACTACGGGCAATTTGGGAACGCCAATTAGCCTCAACTGCACCGGGAGGTAACTGGAGTACCCGGAGGAAACCCCAAGCGCAAACATGCAAACTCCATACACACAGGGACAGGAATTGAACCCGGACCCTGGAGGTGCAAGGCGAAAGGGCTAACCACTACACCACCGTGCCACCTAATTAATTACCTTTTTAATTTTTAAAATAAAAAATTACGTGCTCATGATCTGGCAAATCACATGCTTAAGTTTATTTCAAGGTGCTCTCATTACAGGAGCATTGCATATGCTAATTCTTTGCTAATTCACCTGGTTAAGAACAAATTGGGATGGTTAAGAATATTTGATACATTTGGTGTTTTTAACAGAAAATTTGGAGAGATTTTAAGGAAATGTTGAAATGAAATGTAATGAAATGAGGACCAATCAAATTAAGTGCTCAGGATGAACAATACAGCTTCAGGAGATCTTCAAAAATGTGTGAATAAAACTATTTTTAAATCAAACTTGCTACAATTAGGAATTTATGGGTCGTAGACAGACAATGTACTTTAATGCAAGTACGACTGGGGTAAGATTTTCGTTCTGACGTTTACTTCAATCATCTTTTACCACTTTCCCAGATCAAGATTTACAGAATGTGTGCATTCAGACACCTCCTTAAATTGCAGTAAAATTTATGGAAAGACGTTAATGTCCGAAAGAGACTTTAGAGAAAAAACACACCAGCCGTTCTGCCTCCCGTCCTCCAACTCACTCACTTGACATGTCAGTTTTTACATCCTGCATTCTCGTTGTTGGTTTTTTTTTTCCATTGTTGATTATTTTCCTATAATTATATACCTCGTCATGTTTTATTCCTTACATAACAGGCTTGTCAAAAATAATAGCCAATTATGCATCTCTCTTTTCAGTAATAAAAAGGCCATGAATGAGATTAATTAGCATAAGGTGAGCCGACATGAACGCGGTACATAAGAAGCCTTCGCAATCATGTAATCTTTTAAGCACACCGAGTAACAAAGCATCGTGATTAAAAGGGCTGTTACCACCGAAGGTGAGAGAAGGCACGTGAAAGCTGCGACGGCGAGCCTGCCTCTAACTGCTCAGCGGGTAATAGGAGAATCCTTCAACACCTGAGACCGTCGCATTCTTTCAAGACCAACACTATGGTTCCAGTCACTACATGCTACTCTCTCCCTCTCTCTTCTCAGCCTTCCTTTCTTTCATCTCTTCAATTCTCCGATAGCTCCCCATTCCTTATTTGCTGAGGGGACGTCTCTTCTCCAGACAAGAGAAAGAGGACAGAGGATTAAACAAACAAATACAAAGCTTCCCGAGGCAATGCTTAATAGAGGCCCACATGGCTGTCTTTTCATCTTCTCAATAGCTCTAGCCGTGCACATGGAAAATCAACACTCCAGTCATCTTGTCGTCTCTTGTCTGTTCTCTTTCTTACTCCGGAGTCTTGGATCAGTGGGGCGAGGTCCTGCTTTGGATCACTTCAGATTGAGGTGACTTCCTTCCTCTGCCTTATCTTTAAATTAGCTGGATTTTTCAGTGCTAATGTTTAGACATTACTGTACGTAGACATGTCCCAATTGTACGTCGCGTTACTATGTTTTCAAGGCACAATCACCAAACTGAGAAATACATCTACAAGTACACGCGTTAAGCTTTGACTAAACTAGTCTCGACGTATTGACAGAAAATCAATCCGACATGAACAACGTAGTAAACGACCACTGGTCAAACCGGCCTCGTCGATGGAGCTCCATGTCAATACTGATTTTCACAGGGCCGCGTCAATTGCCCCTGGGTGATCTCAGTCTCCACATGGGGCTGACTATCAGCTCAAAGAAAAGGTTGTATTGTACATCAGCCCTTGGAGTGCTCAAGCATCAAGACTACTCACATTGCCAAGTGCAATGTTTTCATACGCCCTATTCAACTCATTTGAAAATATGATACATAACGAATTGGCGCAAGTCAAAAAGGGTGGATCTGGATTGAGCTACGGTTGTCTTACAGTTAAATACAAATACAGTCTAGAAAAGATTTAACTGTGTGTGCGTGCGCAATCCTGTATCAGTACATTCATTGCTATGCATGCTTATTTTAGGACTTCATTATTAAGCTAGTGCAAAAAAAAGAAAAAAAAAAAAACCTGATTTGCAAACATTATTTGGATAAATAAAAAAAAAAAAAGCACCTAATTCCCTAAGCATGGAATTTCCTAATAAAACTGCACAAATTGTATCTAAAACCAAAAACTAATTTTAAGAAAATTATTGACTACAGTTAATTAATTGCTGTTTATGAACATTTTAATAATCAAGTATTATATAACTTTTTAAGACGTCATTGCTCTATAGCAGTTATTTGCATGTGCCATCACTTTTGCACACACACACACACACACACACAATTACTACTGTACAGTATATTCACAATACACACATTTACAGTACATCAGTATGACCCAGGTTCAAATCCCACTACCGCTGTTGGGCCCCTGAGCAAGGCCCTTATAACCGTCAACTGCTCAGATGCTTGATGAAATAAAATTGTAAGTCACTCTCGATAAAGGCGTCTGCCAAATCCCATAAATGTGTAGACTGTATATGGCAACTTTGCTCAGAAAATCAATGCTCTGTAAATCAATGCAAAATTATTTATAGGTTCATTCTATGATCTTCAATAGCAACTTTATCATGGCCAGGGGGAAGTGGAATTACAACTCTGACGTCGTCCCACATCATCTCATGGTGTCAAACACACGTTCATACATGGGAAAAATTAGAGTCTCTGATCCAGCATTTGGGAAGAAATCGATGAGTTTGGTAGAGATCTTCACTGGACGCATGAAGGAAGGCTAAATGACACATTGACAGTAACGGAAGGTCAGGATTGGACCGGGAATATTCGTCAACCTTATATACAGTACTTGTTTTTTTGATGATGTATATAGTGGGAAGAAAAGACTTAATTGTAAAATAATAATAATAATAATAATAATAATAATAGTAATAAATAAATGACTGTTGTATATTTTGCTGTTTCTGCAAGTGACCATCATGTGTGATGTCATTTAAGAAACCATTTTGAACTATAAAAAGACATAGAAGACCTGCTTATAGCAGTATTGAAACAGGGCTGTCGTCTGACTTGTACGTGGATTTTGGAGGGAGGAGGTGCATTTGCATATTTAAGGATTAGACGACTCCCCCTTTCCCTTAATTGAGCTCCTGCGTTATTAATTTTACTGTTAAATACTCAAAGAAAATGCTTCTTAAACTGCTCTCATTAATAAGCCTCCCCTCCAAGTAGCCTGACTAGGTAAGAACCATCGGCGTGGCTAATTATTACCTTCACATGCGGAATGCCTTTAGTCATGCTTAAAGTGTACTTTTTCCTTATTTAATTAATTAAAAACGAGCATCTATGAACTTTAAATTAGTCTGGTGTAAAATAATCTCTTTCTGCCGTTTAATAATTAGCAGTCGACGCAGCGGCTGTATTAATTGCATTTAGGCTGACGCCCCGGGAGACGGACATGGAGGACGGGTCACTCTGCCATCTCTGCTTTCCTGAAATAGCAAATTCCCATGTATTGAGAAAGAGAGAGAGAGAGAGAGAGAGGAGAGAGTAAAGAGAATCAACCCTTTTCTGCGTGCCGTCTTTAAATTACCCCTGGGAATGGGAGGCAACCCTTAATTAGCCTAGCGCCGTGGTAAAATTGATTGAAATGCAGCACATCAATTATTAAGCGAAACAGTTTTTTATAACTCCCCCACCCCGGTGTGTAATTCTTTAGGTGGGAGAGGGGGTGCGCTGAACTGAGAGGGTGGTACTGCTACAAAATGAGGGCCCCAAATCTGTCCGTCCCATCATCGCGCAGCCAGAGCTAGACTATTAGCATGGCGTCTTCAGTTCATGCAGTCGAAAACTGTGGCACGTTTCTTCAAAGTCTTATGGTAGGGTTCTATAAGTGGAAAATGAGGCTGATTTTTTTATTAAAAATTTTTTTAAGAAAATGAACAGTCTAGGCAGGTTGTATCACAGCACTAGCGTGTTATATACACTTGTTAAACAAGAGAAACATATTCACTGTGTAAATAGAGTCCCACATACTAAGCAGTGGAGATTTGGCCTAAATCAGAAACGTAATGTATGAAGCGACCCAGAGAAACCTACCACCCTAAAAAGAAAAAAAACAAACCAGCTAATACTGACACTGAGAAAAATGGCACCTGAGTAAAGTCGTTATCTGTCCAGGTCTCACCCAGACTGCCCACTTGTCCATTTTTAACCATCACATTCCTCCTTTTTTTTTGCCATTTTCTCACATGAAACAATAAAATCATGTCGGTCAGTTTGTTAGTTGCTCGATACATTTCGGCAAGTCACATTCTTGTCAGAGTAGAAATCTTTATGAGCTTTGTTTTAATGAGGTCCAGTTTTTGGAAAAATATGACCACCCTTCCCCCCCACCCCTTCTTCAAACGTGTTGTACATCATTTTCTGCAAAACAGTGTGGTCGGTTTGTCTTGAAATAAAACAGATGTTCATTTTTATTATTAATTTTTTTTTTACATTTTATTAACTCTACCTTATTAACTTAACTCAATTATTACCTCTGATCATAGAAAGGATGCACCACCAAAATTTTCAGATCTCACTGGCCAACCTGCTAAAACTTTAACCCAGGGGTCAAATAGAGAGCTGCAGTTAAACGTCCACTTACCTCTCAATAGTGACATGGGGTCCATGTCAGGAAAAGGTCATGCTGAAGTTCTTCCTCTCACTCACAAGTGTTGTTTTTCTCTTTTTTGTTTTCTCTTTAAAGACGTTCCCATCAATCTAGTCAAGCTGATGCTCTTGTCCATCCCTGATGCTCCAGGACATTAAAGTTAAATAAATAAATAAATAAATAAATAAATAAATAAATAATGAATGAATGAGAACCCTGAACCTCTACTACGGTCGAAATCATTGTACCACACTTGTAATACAACCCACTCTTCCTGGCAGACTAAAGCTTTCATTAGGAAAGCACTAATAATCAGTTTAATTGCTTTAATTACCATCCCAATGAAGAGTACTACAGAATCACAAGTTATCTTCCCAGCTGTTGCCCCAGCAGCCCTCCTGTCCTATGTGCTACCACCTAGTGGCGCTTCTACCCACTACAGTTAGAAGGACTCAACTTTTTTATTAATCGGCAGTAAGTTCTTAATCTTAATTAGGGTTTTGGTGGATCTGGTATCAATACTGTGAACACTGAACATGATGTTAGAATATATGATGGATAGATAACCACACACTCGTTTGCATTAGCATTACCCGTGTTCTAAAAAAAATATATATATATATATATATATATATATTTTAAAATTAATTTAAAAAAAATTTTTTTTTTTTTTTTTAATGTAGTCACTTGAAATGAATGGTGTTTCATTTGTTACTGTGTCTTGGGACACAACTCCAAAAGCAAGTCCTGTAAAAAATTCAGTGTTTTTTTCTGGACACGGTCACTGCACAGGTCACCACCTGACCCTGAGATATCCAGCATGTCCTGGTCATTGTCAGTGCTTACAGTGAGTGGAAAACTCATTTGGGCCTAATTAATTTTTTGCAGCAGCCCAGGACTCCAGTTACCGCTCCAGACCTTTGCCAAAGAACTAGGAAAAGCCTCCTGAAGACATCCAACACGTTACACTGGTCAAGTCAGAGGGTACCGGACAAAGCAACGCAGGGAAGGCATTGTGGAACACAGAGGGGTCAAGTATAGGTTAGGGCCATGTTTTAATTAGGGGCCATGACTTATACATGATGGGTCTTCCTTATGGCCAAAAACTGACAATAGGCTTCTCTCGAGCAGTTCGGCCTGGACAACAGCGAGGACGGAGGCCATTGTGTGAGCTCAAGAGGGGTAGAATGTAAAGAAATCTTCCAGCTACGTGTTGAAAGTTCAACATTGAGGGCAATATCATATTCATGACCAGGCACTCACGTGCAACGGCATAAAATATCCTTTATAAAACTGATGAATTTTAATTGAAAGCCATCCATTTCTTAAGACTCAAGAAATCAGTTTGATTACAATTCCAGTATTTCCATAACCTACAGTAAACATTTGTTTGTTTCGGGAAGATGCTGCACTCCATTTGAACAGGCCATGAGGGGGACTAAAATGCGAAATGCTGCCTAACCCAAAGGCTAAATGCCACATAAATTATGTAAGCTCACTTCTATATAACGGTGTGATGTGAAGAAACCACAAAGTACTAGGCCACAGAGAACGAGTTTAATGTGTGAGAGATGTTTAACGACATTGCTGTTAATATGCTTCTGCCCATTAAGTAGTGACTGTTTTAGCTAAAAGCCTACTAAGTACTCTGTTTATGCCTCGTGCAGAGGTACATGATTAAAACTTTTAGAATGTGTGTCACGGAGCAAATCACCAGAAAGCAATATGAAAGCATCTGACTGAAGAAGAGAAGCAGAATCCTTGACACTCTCCAGTAAACAATTCATTCATGCATTCATCTTCTATACCGCTCATCCTGTACAGAGTCGTGGGGACCTGGAGCTCATCCCAGGAGCTTTTGCAGACGAGGCAGGGGTACAACCTGGACAGAGTGCCAACCTAGGGCACACACTACGGGCGATTTGGGAACGTCGGTTACCCTAATCTTCATGTCTTTGGGGTGTCGGAAGGAAAAGCATGTGGAGAACATGCAAACAGGCTGGAATCGAACCCTCGACCCTGGAGGTGCACGGCAACAGTGCTAACCACTATACCGGCATGCCGGACTTTCAATCAACTAAAAAGTGTATATTTATTAAAGTTTACCTAATTACTCAACTGGCTATAAAATAAAGTCTATATTTGTTACACCACTAATTGAAATAAAATAACCTCTATTACAATTTTATTTAAACCTATAATTAGGCCAACATCTACAAGACCAGTTCGAGTTCCTTCCATTTCTAAGCTTCTGGCGCCCCCTAATGGAGAGATTAAGCACGTCCGATTACAAGGATGAGATGCAAAAGTATTTCAACTCGTGTATGAAACATACAGTAAAATATTTAAGAAACACTTCTTTAACACCAGACCTGGAGTACACTTTAATGTACACATGTCCCCGTAAACTGGGGTATATTAACTTTTGTCTTTTACCCTATAACCATTCCTGGGTAAAGTGTTAAATGAATAAATAAACTAACAAACAATAATATTAAAGTTAAAGTAATCAGCTGTTAAATGGAAATATTCATGTTCTAAGTGAATGAAACAAATATATAAAACTAAGAAATTAATTAAAAATAGCAAAAGTATAGCGACTTCACAATGGTATCAGATACTGAAGTAGGGACATCACACCAATTTGATACTTAAAAAAAAAAAAAAAAAAAAAGATTTATATATATAAATTTATTATTTGTTCATTTAAAGCAGACGTTTTCACTACTTCAATGTGACTTTTTTTTTTTGAAACTGGGAAAAAAACTTGCTGCAAATGACATTTGCAGCAAGTTT
>JAQMYJ010000009.1:20567415-20579163 GCA_030014305.1 Clarias laeviceps
GGGTGTCGGGGCAGGAGTGACACGTCGGAGCTGGAACAGGGAAGAGGGAGGGTGTTGACGAGTTACCTGAGTGAAGAAAAACAGAAATCAAACAGGACTGATGACAGACCAGGGGGGGGGGGAAAAAAAAAAAAAAAAAAAAAAAAAAAAACACACACAGGCTCTAAGGGATTAGTTAGGAACCTACACACAACCCATAAAGTAGGAGGGAAAAATAAATAAATAAATGGACAGTTTCTCATGCATTACAAAGAAAAATACGCCAATGGCGTTTAAAGTCAAATGATGCCTATTTATCCAGAAATTAGTACTAATATTAACAACAGCCCCAAAGCATAATATGAAAATAGCAAAAAAATAAATAATAATTGAAGACAGTTACACAGACGTTTTGCAAACAAATAAATCTGCCCATCTGCCACATTAGCAAAAAAGAAGCGGCAGCTTTATTCAACTGAAAATTCTTCACATAGGCGATGAGGTTGGTGTATTTAGATAGATAGACAAATGTATTAATTAATCCCAAAGGCATTATACAGATTCTACAACACACAAGCAATAAAGTGAAGAAGAATTTTAAGGCTATGTACAAGTTAAAAATCACAATGATAAAAGTTACAAAAGAATTATATATCAAAGTATTTTCCCCTCTCTGAATCTAAAAAAGCTTGTCATGTTTAAAAAGCTTGCACCGTGCAAAAGCAATTCCAGTAAGATTCACCCTGTGTGACCTGACATTTAGAGCAAAAAAGTTCAGCAGCACAAGTCGTGCAAGGTTTTCCCGTAACACGTATTCGTAGAATCAGTTTAAAATCAGAGAGACAGCCCTGTGCAAAGAGGTAAAGCCCTGTAGTATTTCCTTGTTTCATGCCAAAGTGACACTGATGCCCCTGTGAAATCAAGCACGGATGCTGGTGGGGAAGTGGAAGTACAGTAAAAAAAATAATAATAATAATAATGAAATAAATTACTTCTTTTAGCTTTCCAGCATCATCATGCAGTATGGAGTGCTCAAAAGAAAATAAATAATTAATTAAAATAAATAGATAAAAAAAAAAAAATTTTAAACTGTGCATGGCTGAATAAGTAAGTACGAGTAAGATGTGAGAAAAGTGGGTGTAGTAGAGGGGTGGGTGATCTCAATGAGAAAAGTAGAATGTGAAGAAAGAAAAAAGTATGTGAGTGAAAGATGTACAAACTGACTTCTCTAGTAATGCTATATGACGGAATAATGGAATATGACGTGTTAAATATCTACTGGATATCAATGGAGTGCAGGGGCAGACTCGTACCGCTGGACCAAATTCAAGTTTTATTTGTCACAAACATAATAACACACAGTATTAAAGGCAGTAAAATGCTTAAACACCTGTTCGTGACCAAAAAAAATTTTTTTTTAATTGCAAAGATGGGATGGGATGGATAGATAGAAATAGAGGCATAGCGATCCCTGCAATAACAATTGCACTAAAAAGAATTAAAAAATATTAAATCTAGACATTTACAATAAAATAAATATATGAAATGGTATAATGTAAAATATATCATTCAATCGCTTGCCGTTGATACCACTTTAACCTGTGTATAGGGTCATGAGGTGCGTGGAGCCTATCCCAGGACATTTAGGGTACGAGGTGGGGTACACACTGGATCAGGGCACACACTACAAGCAATCTGGGAACGCCAATCAGCCTAATCTACATGTCTTTGGACCGTGGGAGGAAACCGGACTACCCAGAGAAAACACACCAAACACGGGGAGACATGCTTGCAAACAGAGTTGGGAATCGAACCCGGACTCTGGTGGTACAAGGCGACATAATGATTATAAATTATATGGAATGTGCAATATCAAAAGGAGTATAAGAAGATATGATGTATAGGTAGGTAGGTATGACAGGAGCAGTAGAGTATTGTCCAAGTGCAAAAACAAAACAAAAAAAAAGTCCAAGCAACCATGCACAAAAGTGTTATTCCACCAAATAGTGAACTTATTATCAAAGCACAGATTTATGAGTAAGCTTTTTATTGATTAACCGAACACGCCTGGCTCAGTCAGGTGGATTTATCAAGCAAGAAACAAGAACAGAAAACAGGCCCGATGCTGAAGCAGCGCTAGCCATCAAACAAGATTATCATTATTAAACTCTGAGCATTCTTACCTCAGGCAGATGTTTGCTCAGTGGGGAATGGAGGTGTCCAACAACTGCATGAAACCTTCCCGGATATCTGGAGTAAAACGCTGAGGGATGAGGAGTAGGAGGAGGAAGAGGAGGAGGAGGAGGAGGAGGATGCTACAGCAGCTACAATGAAACAAACCCGGAGCGTGAATGCAGCTACAACAACCGGACGCGATGAAACACTGCTACGGTGTTGTTGTTGTTGTTTTTGTTCGCTCTGCCTTCAATAATAACGCTAATAATGCCTTCACAACAAGCGCTAAATCATCCCCAGAGCCGTTAGAGAGCTAAACACCTCGGCGTTCCTCCTCTAAGCCCTGCTCATGATTAACCCTGAAAACCGCTAGCAGCACTTTGCTTTGCTATACTTTGTTTGACAGAAAAATAAACAGGTTACAGACGTGTTTGCAGCCACTTTCTCGACATTATGATTTCTTTTTTTTAAAACTCACCTTAACGACGACTCGTATATTATATGCGCCAATTCAAAACCATCCACTCAGCAAAGAAAAAAATCTTAAATATGTCACAAAAAAGACGAGTTTAAACTGTATTGCCAAATTACAGCAGCAGACGACGGCCTCTCTCTCTCATCTACAACCAACCTAACCTTATTGCGCGCAACGCGATACTTTCCCGCCTACTATCCCTCCCTTGAGTTTTCATTGGCTGACACAGAAACCTATGCCGGATAAAGGAGTAGGATATGTCAGATACGATTGGTTTAAACGTAATGTCAGTCCGGAATAAAGTCGCGTATGCAAAGTGTAAAGCATTCTTATTGGTTAATCAGATTCCCTTGGTCGTTTCTGATGTGTCTATTGGGCAGTCGGGCTGTCCATCCACTGACTTCAGAGCAGAACTAAACGGAACAGGGGTGGGGCAAGTGTAAGTGGGTTAGACGGAGAGCGTATTCCTCCGCCATTCAACAATGGAGAATAAATAGGGCTTGTTTTTGTGTTTTTATGAAGCAACTTCTGTAACAGTGATGATATTTTTTTTCCACTTCATTAGTAGAAACCAGTTTTTTTGTGGAATAAACGCTACCTAACTACACATTTGCATCAATGGCAGTGACACTAACTGCTTATACAGACAAAAACTATTATCACAATACTTCACTTATTATTATAACATTTATTATTATTTAATGTTATAATTAATACAATAAAAGTGTCTATTTCAATCTGTAGTCTCATCAATACCACATACCTCTTTGACTGTTGAGGTTGCCAGATTGTATGGATGGTGTCAAATACCTTCACATCTCTGACTTTTTTATTATTCATAATACAGTAGTTCCTTGTGAAATTATACTCACACGCTCTTTATCTATATAGTTTATCCTGTGAACGGTCACAAGACGCCTGAAGCCTATCCTTGGAGATTCGTTTCACAATGTGTGGTTCACCCTGGTTGAAGTGCCAATTCATCGCAGGCACACACTTGTGGGCAATTTGGAAACGCCAATGCATTTCTTTGGACTGTGCGAGGAAACCGGAGTACCCTGAGGAAACCCACCAAGCACAGGGAGAACTGAATGCAATGGTTATCACTCACACCTTAATAATAATAATAATAATAATAATAATATCAAGTTTATTTTATATAGCGCCTTTCAAGAAACTCAAGGTCGCTTTACAATAACAAAATATTAAGAGTCGAAGATTTGATTCCCATCTGTAGTCAGTGTGTGTGTGTGTGTTTGTGGAGTTTTCATGATTTCCTCGCTCTTGGTGGGTTTCCTCTGGGAAAGCCTACCACTTTTGTTCAGGCCTGAGATTAGGACTAATGGTACGCTGCAATCCGAATGCCTGGGTGTGGGACACTGACTGGTATGCAAACCATATGGCTGACAAGAAGCTTATCAATGAACCACCAATGCTGATGTGATTTATGGATATTGTTATTTGGCATAGTGGTTAGCACTGTGATCTCGCACCTCCAGGGTATAAGGTTCTGTTCCCTCCTCGGGGTCTGTGTGCATGGAGTTTGCATGTTCACCCAGCGCTTGGTGAGTTTCCACCAGATGCTCCGGTTTCCTCCCACAGTCCAAAGACATGCAGATCAGGCTAATTGGCGTTTCCAAATTGCCAGTAGTGTGTGAGCGTGCCCTGCGAAGGATTCACACCCTGTCCAGGGTTTATACTTCTGCCCAAAGATCCCTGGCTTCATGGGGCTCCATGCCCACCTCAACCCTGTACAGGTTAAGAGTTATAAAAGATGAATGAATGAAGTATGTATATTCATCTGTTTTGTGAGAGTTTTCTCTTCTGTTAAGAGATGCACCTGGTGTCAGTGATTTGTAAAAGTTGTCACTGTGGGAAAGTCTTAAAACAAGACAAGCTGTGTTTTTCTCTGTGAATGTGCTGAATATGGCAACCCTGCCTCTAGTTGTCAGGAGCAGCTCAGCACACAAAGTGCCTGGAGACTGTTCACAACACACTTTCTCCTTTCCTCCGCATTATGGATCCATTAATTTGTACAAAATGTAATATGACTTTCAGGTCCATGCATTATCTGATGAAACATAAGGAGAAGTTTTGTATTGGAGCTGTTTCTCAATCAGAGGTACTATTCTGTTAAAACTAGAAACTAGAAACTGCTGGATTGCTTTCTTACATTTTAAAGGTAGTTCTCTGTGTATGCATGTGTTAGAGATTTTTTGCAGGTGTTCACTTTTATATGAAGTAATGACAAAGCTTTACACCATCATATATCAGCATTTATACTATATGTTCAATAATATACTGCAACAAACCCAATTTTGGGTTTTTAACAAGTTGTTTCTAATGTTGCTGTGATAATGATTAGAAAATGTTTGTCAGAGTCAGAAGATTAGAGAAATGATCAAGAGGCATCAGCAGCACCAGACTCAGGCTGTTAAGGGCGTGCAGACATCACAACATGAGCCTTACAGCAAACCTGTGAGAATTACACATAAGAAATCCCACAAATGTTCACAGCACTTTGTTTTTAATTACATTTTTAAACTAATTTTAGGGAATTCAGGATGGATATGTGTAAACACTCTGCATATTTGAACAGACAGATCACTCTGAGAGATCAGAAGATCATCACGCTCATCGAGACCTGGCTGAAGTTGCAGTGCTATCTGATGGGCACAAACAACTGGACATGCAAAGACAAGGTATTACAGTTTGCCTTTGTATTTAATATCTTTTAAAAAGGAATGTCAGCAAAAAAAAAATTGTACAAAGTGCTACTAAAAAACCTTTCAAATGGCAAAGTGTGTGTTTAATTAGAATAATAAGTGCTACATTTCTAAAGCCCTATAAAAGCATGTTTATTGGGTGAAGCAGGGATTGTGCCGACACACAAAGCAGTCTTTTATTTCAAAGCACCAACATTTATTTCTGCATTGATTGCAGAGATTGAGTACAAACTGCAAGAGTTGGACGCTCACCATGGAAAAGTTGCTGAACTCGAGAGAACGCTGTTAAAACTGATAGAACAGGAGCAGAGAAACACTGCATTACTGCAGTCGCTAATGGATCATCTACAGCAGAATGGGTTAGTTTGCAAAATGATCAGGGTTTCAAACTCATCGGAAGCAGTCTATAGCATCGTGATATTTCAGTAGCTGCTTTATGTTTCTTGATCCCGCTCTCTGTTTAAGCTGTGCATTGCTTGTGCTTTCCCTTATAGGGAGCAGTGAAAAGCGCTAAACAGAATTTTAATACAAAATCAATAATAAAAATGAAAGGTCCAATATTTTACTATTTCTTCAACAAGTTAACACAGGTCTCAGAGCTCCCTCAAAGTGTGTGTGTGCAAATGCTCCAGCTGAAATACACTCAGATAATGCATTTTTTTCATACCTCATACTGCCTTTATTTCACTCCTCCTCTAAATGCATCATATCAGTATCTATGTAAATGAGCTACTGGCGAGCCACGCCCAGTCGGAGAACAACTGAGCAATAAGATGGAGGACGGCTTATATGAGGTCACAAAAGGGGAAAATCTAATAGGCTTGTTTACGTTCCAGCCAATACAAAAAATGGGGAAAAAAGGACAAAATCAAGGATTTTTGTTTCTCACTTTTCTTTTCTTTTTTGCTTTTTTTTTTTTTTTGCATATTCTTTTTTGATTGTAAGTAGATTTTGTATAATAGGCCACTTTAATATTCAAATCATTCAGGATGTTTTTTTACAATTATTTGCAGAATTTCTCTAAATTGTTTTCATCAATAGCAGCGCTAAATATTATCTCACAGGCAGAATACTGACCAGAGAAGTGATTCAAACCTGCATGCAGCAAATACTGAAGAGCGAATAATAGAAAGATACATCCCTGTCTATAGCTGTGGAGTGCTTTCTACAGAAATCAGGTAATTGAAAATTCCTCATAAATTCCTGGATCAACCCCAGTCGGTGACTCACATTATTGTTAATCTGAGTCATAAAGCAAACTGGATCTTTATCTATTCAGCCATGTAATGTGATAATCCATTCCACAGTACCCTTCGCATCTCCTATCTCCAGGGTGGAGGAAAGAATCCTCAAATCCTGGCTCACCTGCAGCATTTGTTAGACGCAGCCATCAAATTAGAAATGCAGGCTGGGAAAATACCTCTGCCCAAGACCAAACGTGAGAGCAAGTACTCCACACTTACATGAGGAGCACTCAAGTCAAACCTGACTTTTGATTGTGCAGAACAACAGAAAACTGTTATAAGAGTAAAAAACAATCCCCTGCTGCACTAATGCACTTATCCCATTGTTTCACTAGTGCTTGGATACCATGAAGGTAGAAAGGTTTCTTAGTATGCCTGAGACACGATTAGACTGCCTGCCGTCTGAAACACTGGCCTCCCAGGAACTCCTTCCCAACCATGTGGAAATCACTTGTAGCGAAATCAGGATTGTACTGGGAATGTGGCAACGACTCCCAGCTGGGTTCCTGCAATGTTCAAGTGGTGCAGTGGGCAGTATGAGGAAAGGTCATTAAAGGAGTTCCTGGGAGGTCAGCATTTTAGACTTGAAGCAGACAATCTGATCCTGGTATAAATGCATTAGTATAGCAGGGGCTTATATACAGAAATAAAGGTATTTTTTTAATTCTCATAACTGTATTCTGTTATTCTGAACAATAAGGCTGAGTTCCTGTAATTTGCAAGGGGTGTTAGTGAATGAATGTGTGTACAGTTTCCACATAAAGATGCATTTCTATCACAGGTGGATGACACGTTATCAGTTGATTTTCAAGGAACAGGCGTTTCACTCACTGACTGTTCACTGGAACAACTGCTCCAGCCACCTTGACCAGGATTGTCATTCATGGTTGTAAAGCCTTCTTTAAAACAATTGCACCATTCAAATGTTTTCCTGCATTGAGAGTCTCATTGCCGTACGGTGCTTGAAAAATGTCTTCTGTTAATGTCAATTAGTTTTACACGTTCAAGAAATATCAAGAAATATCATCCCAAGTCCCAGTTTGACTTGAACGCTCCTTGTAGTATTGCTATTATGCTGCAACGTCACTTGATAATGATAGGATGATAATAATATACTGTTTTGCAGGTCAAAGGGACAAAGGAAAATATTTGAGCACAGAACTTGTGTCCACAGAGCTAGAAAATCAGCGCTTGGAAGAGGAAATCATGAAACTGGAGTTAAAAAAGAGAAAATCAAGAGCAACTCAAAACTGTAATATCTGATTTATAATAGCAGGCGTATAATGATGATAATAATATCTCATCGATATAGTTTAAAGACATTTCTCCAATTCACAGTTTGTATCATATGTTACTTAGATTTACTAACAACCTTCGAAAACAAAAAATGGGTTCAGAAATACTTATTTGAAATATTTTAGATTACAGTACTGTACATTCAGTCCAACAAAATCCTTACAAGAACTGAAATGTTTTTCAGTGGTAGAATTTCTTATGGTATTGATTATATCATCATACTGTATAGCCCAGTATAGTCTGTATAGTCCGATTCTTTAAAATGATGAATTTCAAAGCATATCATCTTGTTCAAAGCTTTAGAACATAAATCAAATATAAATATTTTTACCTTGTTTTTGTTTAGTTCGACCAGCTGAACAGGAGATGAGAGCTGCTAAGATGGACGTTGAGCTGTTAAAACATGAGATAGAAATGAATCATCTGAGAAAGAAAATTACGAGCAGAAAAATGGCTCCCTCCACACTCACCTTCCCCACTCTGGTAAAAAATTAATTATAATAAATAAACACACATGATTTACAGTATGTATACTTGTATACAGCACTTAACTGCATGCAGATTGACTTTTATTGCTATTACATGGCTTTCAAAGCATATCTATGCATTTTTCATAGGAGGCACCCAAATCACCAGCTTTAACCAAGAACATCATGAAAGAACCAGATGGCTTGTACCCCAGTCCCTATGATCCGACGTCAGTCTCTTGTCAATCAAACCTTAGCAAATGTTTGCATTAGAGCATTAGAAGGAATGTATTTTGAAGCAATGTTGTCTTCTCTTTGCTCCTGTTGCAGGACAGGTTTTATGGTATTTTATGATTTCCTCTTGGGCTTGTGCCCATCGTACCGAGTCTGTCGGCTGATGGTGGGGGTATACAGTGGGGACGTATGTCTGGGAAGCCCTTCCATATTACCTCCAGTTTACTGTGATCCTATCAGCTCTCCTCATCACAGTGCAGAACAAAAGGCAATCCTTGCCACCAAGCAAGCAGTGCCAGAGTAAGTGCCTTTTTTTAGAATTTGCTGATATATATAAAATAATTCATTCTTCTGTCTACCTGTGCAATGTTTCCTGTGCCACTGGCTGCCACATAACCCCAAAGCATAATAGAGGCAGAACCATGCTTAACTCTTAACAAGATGCTCTTTTTTTTTTTTTATCAAATGCTGTTTCTTTTTTTTGTCCAAATACAGTAGGCCTATACCTTTTTATGATTGTGGTTTTTTTGTGATTTTTTTTTTAACTCATCAGTTAACAGCACTTTTGTGATGTGGGTGTATGTAAGGTTTCAGTTTGATGCATATCATCTTCATGCAAGAAACGCTGCACAGTAAAATAGTGCAGCAGGTGCTTAGTATCATTGGCGGGAGGATGGTTGGGGGGTTCTGCTTCATAGTATCTTTCTTCCCATCATAGAAGCAGTGTCTTTTGTGTCTTCCTAACCTTTCCTTGACTTCCACCATAACATTTGCTGTTCGTTCATGCATTTTTATACCCATTCTATGCTCTGTAGGCATCAGTTAGCTCCATGTTCAGATCTCCAGTCTGCTGCTTAAAGAAGCTCTTGGTTGCTTAGTGTTATAGCACGAGGTTTGAACAGTCGAGGAATTTGTTTTGCTCTGCATAATTAACTTGTCTTTCCTTGACCAGGGTCCAGCCTGCTTCATCAATCTCTCTAGTGATCCAGGTGCAGGCATCAGGAGGTTATGATATCTACGGACATGAAGTGATACACTTAGCACCACGAGGCTGGCTGAAGCTCCAAATCTTTGATTGTCACAATCGTGTGATTGCTGGGAGATGGAAAGTACCCGTTCGTCTGCTTCCAGCCAAACCCTCAATGACAACGGCAGAAATCAATGCTGTTCCACAGGTTCATTCAGCCACAAATACTCTGTGCACTATTTATTCATTTTATTTATTAGCTTAAAATTTATTTGACAAACAGGTTTCATAATCATCTATTATATCACTATATAACATATATGTGTGAGTGTGTATATTTTAAAATTGAGCATTTCTAATCAGATGTGTCTGATCATGAAACCTGCACAGAGAGTACGATTTATGGCTGTGTAGTACATTTTCAATGCTTTTGTACAAAATATAAAAACTGCCTTTCAATTTTAAGTTACACTTTTATTATAAATTAATTATAGTATTGACACGTACACTTAATATTTGGCGGATAGAAAAGGGGAACAGTATTCTACAACAAATGTTTTTATTATATCCACATTTTATATTCCTTAGACGCAATTCAAGTGTAACATATACTTACATCAAACAATAGTGGAAGAAGATGCTTTTTTTAATTATTGTATTTATTTTCACTGTAGCTGAACAATGCAGAGTTATATCTGAGAATCGTTAACTCAAGAGATGCTGAGATTCAGAGTTCTGTTCCAATCAGCATCAACAATGCTGGGCTCTACCAATACGCTCCTGTGGTATGTGTCTCTCCCCTCAATAATATATTGTATAGTTTTAGTAAAATGCGTTAAATATTCACATTTGTTCACAATTTTTTGGCTCTGTGACACCAAAGTATGTGACTGGTATCTCATCCGGGGTGTATTCCCGATTCACCGTCAGTGCTCCCCTGATAAGCTCTAGATCTAATTCAAATTTGCCAAGAATAAAGCAGGTCATTTAAATCAATAAATGAATGAATGAATGATGTTACCTAAGTTCACAGGCACGTTTCCAAAAATTTAATTGCAATGTGGATTTTGCATTGTTCAAAATGTACTGCAGGGGGCAGAGTTGTCCCACCATGATTACCCAACAATAACATTACATCTCCATCAATTTTATTTTCAGAAATTAAGTAATGCTTGTAAAATACTACAAATCCATCTATTCTGCTAGCCCATTGTGAATATTCATGAATGGTTCCATTACATCTTCCACAAATAATTATCATAAGTAAATCCAGATAGCAGCTTCCATTATGTTGTACAGCTTAATACTGAACTGAACCAATGAGTTGCACTACATGTACACTGTCCCTCTAATTATTTGCTTCCTTGTTTAAGCAAACTCCTAGACATCCTTTGAGCGTCCAGGAGTTTCATGAAGCCATTCGATCCTCCCCGGTTCAGAGTGCTCTGCACATGCATGATCCTTCAGCCAGCACCTTGTAAACACTGCAACTTAACCTGAAGTGACTTCAAATGAACTCTCAAGAGAAAAAAGGACATATTTGATGTTTCATAATATAAATAGAAAAATAACGCAAAGGTAATGGTGGTGAAAAATGTTTTTTATTGTATTAAATATTTTTTAAAAAAATCAAGTTAGTACTTTGTTACTGTATTCTCCAAAATAACAATATGTATATCTTTATCTACTGACCCAAGTGCTCTCTCTGATTGACCAGGAGAGATACTGCTTAATAAGTGATCAAAGATGGACTTTTGTCAACCAATAAACATCATACTTACATATCACCTACCAGTCATTAATGAGAAGAAATTTTATAAGAAAAACAGCTAATGGAATTATCTTACACTACTGTACATGCATTATGTAGGTATCTGTCTGTCTGTCTGTCTGTCAAGTTTCTAAAGAAAATAGGACACTAGAATTAACTTTAAACACATCCACAATCTATCTATCTATCTGTCAATTGATCTTTGGTCAATTAAGTGAAAACATTGGACTTCAGTATGGAAATAAATGTAGTTTAAAGTTAAGTGGAATACACCAAGTTTGGCTACTAAATATGGCTACTTGAATGTACTTTAACTACATGTACATCTACCTATCTATCTATCTATCTATCTATCTCTCTCTCTCTCTCTCTCTCTCTCTATATATATATATATATATATATATATATATATAT
>JAQMYJ010000009.1:20579263-20593775 GCA_030014305.1 Clarias laeviceps
ATGAGCTGAACTCAAAGATCTGTAACATTTTCTACATACACAAAAGACCCATTACTCTCAAATATTGTTCACAAATCACAGTCTAAACCTGTGTTAGTGAGCACTTCTCCTTTGCCGAGATAATCCATCCCACCTCACAGGTATGGCATATCAAGGTGCTGAATAGACAGCATGAATATTGCATAAGTGTTGCGTTTATATTTTTGTTCGGTGTATCTACCTATCTATCTGGGAAATGACAGCAGTGTGGCTGCTATCTATCTATCAACTCACTAACTCAATCACTCACCATCTATACCACTTCATCCTGTATTCAGGATGGTGGGGGGTCTGGAACCTTTCCCAGGAGACTAAGGGCATGAGGCTTGGTACACCATGGACAGGGTGTGCCAATCCATCACAGGGCACACACACACACGCACACACTACTGTACCCTTGTCCAGTTGTCCAGTTTTCTCCCACAGTCCAAAGACATGCAGAGTAAGCTGATTTGTTTCCAAAATTCTGTAGTTTGTAGGAGTGTGTGTGTGATTGTGCCATCAGAGGCGTATCCACCTAATGTCCCAAGTCCGCATGTATAGAATAAGTGAGTGAGTGAGTGAATGATGTGTTTTGGGAATACATGCACGGGAAGAACATGGAAACTCCATGCACACAGACCTGAGGTGGGAATCTAACACTGACACTGAAGGTGCAAGGCGACAGTGCTAACCACTAAGACACCGTGCTGCCCCTCTCTCTCTCTCTATATATATATATATATATACTGTACTGAAGTACAGATTGATTGATCTTTCTATCTATTAAGTAGTGATGGGTCGTTTATGAACGATTTAATGTGACTCAAAAGAACGAGTAGTCTCGGAGAGTGATTCGTTCATTTTCTACTGGGCGCGCATGCGCAAATCACCGCAAAACCTCCGTAGGCTATGTACAGGAAACAGAGTTGAGCGATTCTTCCTCAATGACTCTTGACTAGTCCGAGTCGTTCGTTCTTTTGTCACGTGACTCGCTTAGACGCTATTCATTGCAATAGATTCAAAAGAACGAACGACTCAGAATGGAAGATATGATGATGATCTGCTCATTCCGTTTATTATAAAATGTCCTTAGCTGCATTGGAATATTTTCATTACTGGAACTATAGCCAACAATTTATTTTATTTCTGATGAAAATAACGAAATGAACTAAATGACTCAAAAAAAAGTGAGTCAAAGAACCGAGTCACTAAAATGATTCAAACTTCACATCACTACTATTAAGTGACAGCACCGTAATTCAGTACAGAAATGAATGTAGTAAAACTCTGGAAGTATAGAAGTTAAGTGGGGTAAACCAAGTTTACAGAGAAAACTAGCCACTAGAATGCATTTTAATCTATCTATCTATCTTTTTATCTTTTTTACATAAATAAAATAATAAAATACGACTAAATACAGTACGTAAATACTGGGCAGTACCATGATTCTGGCAGTGTGTCGTATCGACCCCCCTCATGGCTTGACTTGGTTGAGTCCAGTGTAATGAGGCCATAAAGGCGTTTCCTCATTGAGCTGATTGAGTTTGACCCAGTCGGCGCGGGGATGGCCTTGCTGCACCTCTCCTCACTTTTAGCAGTTTTCAGTCTAGTATTAACGACAGGTAACATTTTTCACAGCGTCACGATAAAACGTTAAACTGTTCCAGCGTTTTGTTTTGTAGCAAAGCCGCCAGAAAGCGTTTAAAAAGAAAAAAAAAAGTTGTTTAAATAAAGACTGCTCACTCCATTTTACATTTGTTTGAAGAGACTTGCCACAATACTTGGTTAGATAGTTTGTTATAAATTAGTGTAAACCGTTTAATAAGCAGCAATATTAGACTAATTAACCACTTAGTTATCCTTTAAGGCTGATTAGACTGTAAAAGGTGTGTGTGAGCTTATAGTTCAGCTCCAGAAAGGTTCACAGGTGGTCCAAGGCTTGTCCTGACTATTGTATTATATTAAGCCTTTGCACTACAGTTCACCTCTGAGAGATGTTTCCTTTCCCCCTTTTCTCCAGGTGAGGCTGGAAAGTGTGGCAGTAACCACTGGCAGTGTGATGATGGTGCCTGTATTCTCCGCTCATGGAGATGTGATGGAGCAGGTGACTGCCTGGATGGATCTGATGAGATGGATTGCTGTATGTGCTCTTTGATTTCTTGATACTGATGGAAAATTGTGGTTGTCTATGTCAAAATATTGTAGTTTACAGGTTATCGCTTGCTTGCCAGAAGAAAAAAAAAATATTGACCTGACTGGATACCAGCTCATGAAATGCATGCTAAACTGGTACACTGTTTTAACCATCTTCTACATAGTTTATGTATTATTGCTTCTAATGCTGGGAGGCTGAAAGGTCTGGATCCACATTAATTTCTTTCTTTTATAGAATTTGATATATAATTAATTTTTTTTTTCATGATGGTTTTGAAACTGTCAAATTGAATGCATTTACATTTAGGCATTTGGCAGACACTGTTATCCATTGCAATTTTTAAAAATAAGTTTTCATCATTAAATATATCCTTACACTGGTTCACTAGGTTACTAACTAGCCGTACCATCAGTCAAACACTGTTGGGAAGGATTTATTTATTTACTTACTTATTTGTGTGTGGGCCAAGGAGGAGAAGCTAACCTAGGAATCATACCCAAGAAACAAACACGGGTATTTAGTTATCATGAAAAGATCGTCATAGACACAGATGTCTAGAGGAGGTTAATTGCACCATCTAGCTGCCAGAACAGCAAATGGTCTAGATGCATGTTTTCCCCGATCCATGAGAGATGGTGGGACCAGTCGAGCAGTACTGGAGGGTCAGAGGGAACGTGCTGCAGTGTCGGGTGAACAGAGCTCGAATAGAAACGTTCCTGCTGAGGTTTTAAAGCTGCAGTATGATCAGGTAACAATCCAGACTTTAGGTCCACCCTGCATGTTTAATTTTTTTTAATAAGACTATTGAAAACTTGCAAACATGTGCTAAACAGTTGTGGTAAGTAGTGTGTAAGGAAAGAAGACTGGTAAATAACTTGCTGTTGGTCAAAGATGGTGTAGACCAGCTCAGCCAGCTTGTAGGTGGTTAAACCATGCGTTTTTTTGTTGTTGTTTTTTCTCAGGTGAACTTACTGTATAGTTGTATACTTGAATTATTAGCTGTAAATGAAACATTGAGCATTTTAGTGGTTAGCAGGGCAAAGTGACTACCACACGACTGGGCTTTCTATGTGAAATTGTAGTGATTAATTCTGTGACTTACATGTAAAGTTGGTCTTTTTTTCCATTTATTTCATTCACCTGCTTTGTGGAATGATATTTTCAGTGGGTATAAAGACTCTTGCTTCAAAAAATGCAGCAGCCTGAACTATTTTACAAAATCTGGGAAATATTCTCTCATCTAATGAAGTGCAGATTATGCGTAGGCCTTGGTCATCATAGTTTTATCAAATTTAGTATTGAAATGCTGTGTTCTGTAGCTCAAAAGAAAGATGCATCTAATAAATGAACTAATTGTGTGATTTATTTATTTAAATTTTTTTTACAGCCTGCCCCGCAAATAACTTTGAGTGTTTTGATGGCACGTCGTGTGTTATGAGATCAGAGTTGTGTGATGGCCAACCCCAGTGTCGAGACGGGTCTGATGAACTAAACTGCAGTCAGTATGCCGGTTGCCTCTCTGGTGACTGGACATGCAAGAATCGTATTTGCGTCCCGCTGAGCCTCCGTTGCAATGGTTTTGATGACTGTGGTGACAACACGGATGAAGAAGACTGTGGTAAGCTAAAGTATCCATTCAGGATGTTTTTTTTTTTATTATTATTAATTTATTTTTTTAAATGTCTACTTGCATGCCTTTTAGTTAAGAATAATTCTAATGTTCAAACTTGTCAGTAATTTGTGGAGATCTGAATGTCCGCTGTCCGAACGGAACATGTCTGACTCTGAGAGAGAGGTGTGATGGAGTTGCCCAGTGTTCTGATGGAAGAGATGAGCCTGTTACATGTGGTATGGCTGAAAATGGTGTAACTATTTACCTCTTAATGTTTAACCTTTAGTGATCATGGCTATAAAGGTATACATGGACAAATACTTTTACATGAGCATGTTTAACTACTTCTACATCCTGAAAATCTAAGTTGACTTCTACACTTCTCAGGTAAAATGTGTAGAGAGAAAAATGGTGGCTGTAGTCACACATGCACTGACCTGCTTTGGGGAGCGTTGTGCTCTTGTCCCAGTGGAATGAAACTTTCTGCAAATGGTGCAAAGTGTGTAGGTGGGTTACCTTTTTAGTCGGGTGTAGTGATTGGCTGCCCCAGTGCCGTGGGAGAGAGAGAGAGAAGTGATTTAATGTTTTAATGCATTTGTGCTCGATGATTTTTTTTTTTTTAGCTTTTTATTTGCTGCTTTGTAGATATTGATGAATGTGCCCAGCCTTATGGACCCTGCATGCACATGTGCATTAACACAAAAGGATCCTTTCGGTGCCAATGTCGCTCAGGTTTTCAACTACAAGGTGGTAACGTGTGCCAAGCACAAGGTACCGTCACTGTCAAGTAATCGAATGTTTAGTATTTGTCAATAAGCTATAGATTATCACTTTTTTTTTTTTTTTTTTTTTTTTGTAAGGAAACAGCACAAAACTTCTTACCACCAAGAAAGGACTTCTTGGAATGATCGATGTAAAGGTCAAGACATTCAGTACTCTCAGTGTGGTTGGTGTTAACCCACTGGCTCTGACGTTTGACCTTGCACGAAACCTTATTTTTTGGGCTGATGGAAATGGAAGCATCTATAAAACCATGGATCAGAAGAGCAGAGTAATTTATTCAGGTTAGTGTAACTCACTAAGTCACTCTGAGCTGATTATTTTTGCCATAAAAATATTGTTTTAAATATGTGAATAGTTTAGAGTGCGCTGTTTTGGAAGCATTTTACATCTACAAGCCTATATCTAATAAAAAAAAAAAATAATAATAAAAAAACAATTAATAAAACTGATTGTGGGGGCAGGCGATATGTGAATTGCCACACAGGAATCATGATTAATCACTGACCTGATCTACTGCAATTTCCAGTTGCAGTGGATAAACTGCCTTTAAACTCAACCCAATTAACTCAACATGTTTTGGATGATAAATTAAATTTGTTTGCAAATGATTGCAGGTGCTGGCTGTAACTAGTTTAGTGTCCCTTAAATACGGTTCATACTGCCTAGCACATCAACTTTTATGCTTTGTATACAGGGCTTTATTTATTCATTGAGCTTAATTTTGTCTGAATGCCATTTTATTTGCAGGTTGTTCGAACTCTTAATGTGCTCTTAATAAATTTTTATTCATTTTAAGGACAAACTGGTATTAGATCGCTAGCTGTTGACTGGCTCAGTGGACAACTTTACTGGACAAACTCGCATCTTAAAGGCATTTATACAGGAACATCTGATGGTAGCGCTGTTGGAAAAGTCACATCCAAAAATATAGATCCAACAGATTTGGTCCTTCTCCCTACTGAAAGGTGTGTGCTAGTAAATTTTATATGCATTTTGTAACTATGATCAATTGTCTATAACCATTTCTGTTTCTTTATAGCACCATGTTTTGGATAAATAAAGGACCAAACATTGTCATGACGATTGAGAAAGCTGGGATGGACGGCTCCTCGAGGACATCACTGGTTGTAGTTACTGCACAGTTACCGAGAGGCCTTACGTTAGATGTTGCAGGCCGAAGGTTGTATTGGCTAAGCGATTTTAAAAAGGTAGGGACCGATTTGATTAACTCCCATCTCTTCCTTATTGGATCTTTTTAAAAAGACAAGTGTACAATAAAATTAAGCAAATTCAGTATGCATATTAGAGCTGGTTATTAGTGTTATTGCATAAGGGTATCTTTTAAAAGGGACCTTTTTTTAATTTTTTAATATTTTGGATTTGTTGTTTGATATTTGCGTTGTTTACTGTTATCAGCCTGTGTGGAGGGGAATATACATTTACTGATGACCCTGGCTGATGTGGTTAACTGCCGTCTGACTTGGATAAGAACAGAACCCTTGATTGCATTTTTAGGAGAGATCCGATAGGTGGTGCTATAATACTTTTCTTAACTTTTCCTTGCCTGCTGCACAGAAGTATTTCACTGTCTTGGAGAAAGATCAGTAATTTGAGTTTATGGAGTTGACCGCAAACCAAATGTCATTTGCGAATCAGTGCTACAGTTTGTGGATGAGGCGTTGTCTGTTGGAAGATTAGTAGCTCTATTTTTTTTGTTAACTGCAATTACAAATGTATCTTTTTACATAATTTTTTCTTTGATTGCAGTCTGATTCTTTAGGATACATCATCGCATTTGCTAACCTGTTGGTGCTGCATTCTCCGATTTTATTGACCAGCAACCAGACGTGCGCACCAGGAATCTCCCATGACACAGTGCACTGCCTAGTCTGACTCAATCGAATGATTAACTTTTTAGATGGTTTGATGAAGTTGGCTAATAACTTGGCTCAAAAGAGTTTAGGAAGTGTTTCTGATGAGTTGATATTGCACCTAACCACCGCAGAATTGTTTGACTTCCAGTGTCTAGTTTTTAGAGCTGTAAGCATTTATTCCAACAACCAGGTAATTAAAATGTTCAGGGAATGTGAGTAGGGGTTGTCAGTCTTTTTATCCACTCTTCAGTGACCAGGTTTTATGGACTAATGGTATTTGTGTAAGTTTATCCCAGTTACCACTGCTTGTGCCTGGCATTTACCTTCTCCTGTTATTGTCTCTTGCTTTCCCCTTCGCCATCTCTTTGCTAGTAGAAATAAGCTGCTCTTCACTCTCAGTGTACATCAATGTTTCTCTTTGGGAAGTTGTCATGGCAAGAGATCTGCGTTACCACCAAAGATGGCTGCACATTGCCAAAATGTGTTAAGATTTTTTTTTTTCTAATCATTTTACATTTAATCTGCTCCACAAAACATTTTTTGGGCTACTGAAATTCTTGTAAGAAGTTATTAAATGGTTCATAAATTATAAATTTGAAGAATTTGCGTTTAGTGTAATGAATTGTTTAAAGACTAATTTCGTAATTTTAATAATTTGTATTTAATGAAGGCGGCACAGTGGTGTAGTGGTTAGCACTGTCGCTTTGCACCATCAGGGTCCGGGTTCGATTCCCGGCCAGACTCGATTCCCGTCTCTGTGTGCACGGTGTTCTCCCCGTGCTTGGTGGGTTTCCTCCCACAGCCCAAAGACATGGGTTAGGCTAATTGGCGTACCCAAATTGCCCGTATGTGTGTGCCCTGCGATGGATTGGCACCCTGTTCAGGGTGTATCCCGCCTATTGCCCTAAGTGTCCTGGGATAGGCTGCAGGCCTCCCGCAACCCTGAATATAGGATAAAGCGATATAAAAGATGAGTGAGTATTTAATGAAGAGATTTCCTCGTCCAAAGGTTCTAATGAATACTAAACGGTAAATCTCTGTATTGGCCATTCTAAAAATCAGTATGGGCCCAGGATTTCACAATTCCTGCATCCCTTAACTTTGTACCGTTTGTGCTTAACATTACAGTCAGTTGAGACGGTCAAGGTGGATGGTACTGGACGGTACACCTTTCATGAGGTCCTCAGGGGACGAAGTGGTCAGAATCTGGCTGTGTTCAATGGCTGGTTCTACTGGGCTGATGACCGGCGTTTGTGGCAAGCTCCTGAAAACCAGCCTAGTGAAAAGAGTTTTGTTCTGAAGGGAGAACTAACCAGTTTAGCGGTCTATCATGAACTCCAGCAGCCTCGAGGTAAGTCTGCTTTGCTGGTATATTTTGTTTTAGTTGATCTGAATGTGTGAATACCATTGTGCAAATGTGTTTCTGCACCACAGGTCTTTCTCCATGTAGAAAGTCAGGCTGTCTGCTCTGCATGCCGTCTCTAACCAGTCCTAGTGGTTTCACCTGCTCTTGCCCTGAGGGAAAGCTTCCTGTGCAACGTGGTTCTTGTGAATGTATGTATGTTATGGGTGTTGTGTGTATCAGTCTCTGCAGCCAAATTAAGCTATATTGTATAAAGTCATAATCCATTAGTTTTCTCATCCTTGGATCATGAGTCATGAATTTGGGTCCACACATGGATTGTTTAATTATTTTCTCTCTCTTCTGTCCAATATGCTATAGGGTTTAGACTTGCCTATGCAACACCCACAAGCATATACACACTGGAATATACAGCAGATGGTCCTGTAAAGACTATACTCTTCTCTTCTGATGAGGAAATTCAGACTTTTGATGTGGACTGGAAGAGAGGATGGGTGATTTGGGGCAACCTTACAGGTCATTTGAAGGTTAAATTGCTTGGAGAGGGACGCTTTGAATATATACAGACTTTAAAACCTGGTATGTTCCAAAACCTGTATTTGTTGTTGTTCTTTTTCTTATTATTATTATTATAATAAACTTGGTATTTTTCTTCATCATGAGATTTTGTTCTTTTAAAGTGTGCACTGTCAGAGTTGACCAGAAGACTGGAAACTTGTACTGGGTGTCCTGTGATGAACTTTCTGTGGGTGCCACTCATATTAGACTCTCTGATCAGAGCGTTTCAAGCCTGTTGTACCATGCGAGTGGCGAGATCGACAAATTGCTTGTAGATTGGCAGCGGGGTCAGTTGTACTGGCTGGAGGACGGTCAGATCATTAACATGAAGCTTGGCCTGTTGGGTGGAAATGCAAAAACCATCTACAGCTTTGAGGACAAAAGTATCAGCCACATTGTATTGGACTTCAAAGCACAGAGCTTTTTATGGAGCTCGCAAAATGGTCAGTAATGATTATATATTGTAGATGATTGATTAATTTCCAAAAATTACATGATTTCACATGCAGGTATGGGGTGGGGGTGGTTAATGGGGGGGGCGAAAGAAAAAAAAAAGAAAAAATACCAAACTCCACCTTTCCTGTGCTTTTTCAGAACTGCAGGTAATGAGTCTTGTGAAGATGAGGAAACGCTCTGCTGGTGAACGATGGACTTTTCCAGGCTTGATTGTCGCTGCCTATGAGCCCTACATGGTGACTCTACTCAATGATGTCATTACGTTATGGAAACTGCAAGATGGAGAACGTGTGAAGGCTGTTTCAGTGGGGAGTGCCATTGTTGATGTGACTGTAGGAATGAGTGAATTGCAGCAAGGTCAGTAATCAGTTTGTCAATACAGTACCCTGAATAACAAACTTCAATGGGAATGCTAATAATTTTGGCACCAAAAAACTGGAGCAGTGTGTGGTTGTTTTTTTTTTAATTTTTATTTATTTTATAAATATAGCAAAAGTCACTTACTTGATGGCGAAAATGCTTCATATGCAGTTTGTAAGGCGAAAATTTATAAGGCAAGGCGTTTCTATGCCGAGATACTACTGTAATTTATATACCAGTACTCTACTGCCCCCCCCTCCACCAGGGGTGGGTGCGGCTATACGTGTCACTCAACAGTCAATCAACGGCATAGCTTACCGTGTACTGAAGAAACTAAAGTGCGACAGAGCGTAGCTTATTTTTCCTGCGATATGTTTAAAACTGTTTACGAAACCGTGGCAATAATAAGCAGGATTGTGAATCACCACTGAGAGGGGGGTAATGGGTTGTTTATTAAGCAAAGGTATCTGTAGCAGTCTGAGGTGAGGGTATGTTAAATGTCTGAACTAAGAGCCCAGTGTGCTCTTAGAGCAACCAGAGGTTTTTTTACATTAAACTAAAGCCCAGCAAATGAAGATTTTAATTCATCACCATTTTTTCTTCCTTTTTAAGATTCTGTCACTGTAGCTCCTAGAGTTGAATCGACTCCAGAACCAGCCTGTAAAAGTCCCTCTGTAAAGTGTGAAGGCACGTCGTTGTGCATCAGTCAGTCTCAACTCTGTGACGGGACGTTAGATTGTCCTGATGGGTTTGATGAGCTCCACTGTTTACACGCCTGCTCAGATCCAGGTAACGTGTGAAAACAAAGCATTATATCACTGAAACACTGCTATTGAAAATTCTAACTTCTTTCTCCTTCTCTATTTAGCTCACTTCCTGTGTAAGAACAGAAGGAAGTGTATCGAGCGAGTCCTGGTGTGTGATGGTCGCTCTGACTGTCCTGATGGATCAGATGAGTTCCAGTGTCCTACTTGTCCTCTGCACTGTGACGAGGGGACGGTGTGTCTGACCAGCCAGCAGTTCTGTGATGGACGACTGGACTGTAAAGATGGCTCGGATGAGAGGAACTGCTGTATGTTCTTCTGTAATAAACAACTTTTTATTTGAAAGTATTTGACTGAGCGTTTGATCAGGGTTTTTTTTTTTTTTTCCCCTGAATGATATTTGTAGATAAGAATGGCAACAAAGCTGCAGAAGCTTCACCCCTGAAATGCCGTCTGGGCTTTAAAAGGTGCAGGGATGGAAGACAGTGTGTTCTCTCTGATAATTTTTGTGATGGAGAAAAAGACTGTAAGGACGGGTCAGATGAGGACGACTGTGAGCAGGACTGTAAAAAAGGTAGACACTTCTTGTTTCCCTGATTATTGACCCTTTTTATTTTAAAGATCCATCAACTAACCAGTTGTTATTGATTTATAGCTGTCTGTTGACGTTTTTATACATCAGTATTATATATTGCTATAAATTTAATAGTTTTTCATTGTGGCATACTTTCAATGTAATAATCCTCAGCGGCCATTTTCTTGTTTTACTCCAGGACAGTTTCAATGTGCTCATGGGAGAATGTGTATAGACAAGAAGCTGGTGTGTGACGGGACTCCTCAGTGTCAGGATCGCTCTGATGAAATGGGCTGCTTCACGCGCACCAAGAGCTGCAGCCATCGCTGTGACAATAAGACCCACTGCATCCCAGAAACCTTCCTGTGTGATGGAGAGCGAGACTGCGTAGATGGCAGTGACGAAGCAGATTGCTGTGAGTTTTTAGCCATTTAATATCCCAGTCATAGCTTGTATTAATTGTGTTGTGAAAATAGCTTGTGTTGTGAAAATCAATCCCACCATCCACTTTTGATTCCATGGTAAATTTGCACATTCTTCCCTGGTGCAACGATTAATCAACATTGCCGACTAAAACCAATAATTAAATTGGTTGGCAATGAATTTGTCATGATCCAATTTAATTGTCGGTTATAATTTAATGATGGATTCCTGTGTGAACATTCTGACATGAAGGTGTTGGGCTTACTGGAGTGAAGTAATAGCATGATGATTAACACCACCTCGAGACACAAATCTTTTAATTTTGGCATCATTTCACTCTTAATTCAAGCAGAAGAGCTGGAAGCGACAAGTGAATTATGTGTGCGCCAATTTGCTTTTGAGCTTTTTACACACACACACACACACACACACACACACATGCTGCTGTGGCTCATGCTGTTGTGCTCTCCATTTTTTTTTCAGCTCACCCCAACACACACTAATTAGCCATATTTTCTTCAGGTGTGTCTCTTCCTCAGTTGCCTACATTTGGGTTCTTCATACACGTTTAAACCTGTCCACGCCCCTTCACCGCAGACGAACGGTTTTAACGTTTCAACTTGACTCCGATAATTTCCATCTGCCTTCTTTCAGCTTTAATTTTTTTGCTTTTACTTTTTTGTTTCATCAGGAAAGTTAATTAAAAGACATTTTTAATAAAAATCACCTTTTATCTTTAGTTACCGCATGCATTAAAAACTTAAACTAAATTTAATCCATGGCAGGGGGGCATTTTAGCGCATAACGCACACATTTAAAATAAATAATTATACAAAAACACTAAGTTGTTCAACTTAACCTTCAGAACTAAAAGTTTCAATTTACAGCTCAGGCAGAACATAAGCCTTTACTGACAATTTCTGTCGTTTTCTCTTGCTGGTTTCTTCTTCTCTTGGCTCGCTGATCATTTTATCGCTCCCTTCCATTTTGCAGCCCAGACAAAACGCTCCCTCAAATCAATACACAGCTAACGGTTTGCGTCTCCTTCCGCTTTTTTGGGTGACATAAGCGCTTCTTCTTTGTCGGTGTTTACTGACGGCTTGCATCCGGAAGCGCACTGTGTCACAGCAAACAAATAATTGAGCAAAAACATAACGCACGCTTTTAAAATTAATTAAACGAAGCTTCGAGGCAGAAGATTTTGCCTCGATCATTTTTTTTTTTTTGTAATCAAATTACTCGAAACTCAAGGAATCGTTTCAGTGCGCGCGTGTGCGATCGTGTGTCCCTGTTTTTGCAGCCTATTTGTCGTTAAGCTCAGTCTCCTGTTCTTGCGCTCTGTTTAAGCGCTTTGCATTGTGATTAGTTCAAATAGCATACTGCGGGAAAAGTCGGAAGCGCGCAAAAAATCGTGCTGTAAGGTGATTTAGAAACCGTGCATATTCACATCGCAATTTCGATACGATTTCAATTAATCGCACAGCCCTAAAATGAATGTTACTCAAACTTTATGCGTCATAACACTACAGTCATTTCCTGAGTGCACAGAAAATCATGCAAAGTGTTTTTTTTTTTTTTTTTTTTTTTTTCTCTTCTCCAGGAATTTTTAATGATTAAAGTTGGTTGCCCTTTTTTCATAATCATTTAAATTACACAGGAAATCCACTGATCCCCCGTTTATAATTGAATGAATATTGTCCCATCAGTAATGTTGGCCATCGTATAAAGTTAATAATTGGTAACGTTTCTGGTTGTATTCTTCAGACAAAAGTGACAAAGACGAAGAAGCCCCGAAATGTCCTGTGGGCTTCAAACTGTGCAGGGATGGAAGTGAGTGTATCCTGTACAGTCGTGTGTGTGATGGAAAAAGGGACTGCAACGACGGGTCGGATGAGGATGACTGTAGACGCAAATGTAAATACTCTCTCCTCCTAATAAGTGCTTAGATCGTTCATACTGCATCATGAGAATTTTTATTTAAAAAAAAAAAATTTTCACCCCTGCGATCACTGTAGATCCTAAATTTGAACCGACTCCAGAACCAGCCTGTAAAAGTCCCTCTGTAAAGTGTGAAGGCACGTCGTTGTGCATCAGTCAGTCTCAGTTCTGTGACGGGACGTTAGATTGTCCTGATGGGTTTGATGAGCTCCACTGTTTACACGCCTGCTCAGATCCAGGTAACGTGTGAAAACAAAGCATTATATCACTGAAACACTGCTATTGAAAATTCTAACTTCTTTCTCCTTCTCTATTTAGCTCACTTCCTGTGTAAGAACAGAAGGAAGTGTATTGAGCGAGTCCTGATGTGTGATGGTCGCCCTGACTGTCCTGATGGTTCAGATGAGTCCCAGTGTCCTACTTGTCCTCTGCACTGTGACGAGGGGACGGTGTGTCTTACCAGCCAGCAGTTCTGTGATGGACGACTGGACTGTAAAGATGGCTTGGATGAGAGAAACTGCTGTAATGAAAAGTTGTTTATTTGAAAGTAATTTGGTCAGGGTTGATATTTTTATTTTATATATATTTTTCTCCCCCCCCCCCCCTTGTAGACAAGAATGGCAAAAAAACTTCAGCATCTTCACCCCTGAAATGCCGCCTGGGCTTTAAAAGGTGCAGGGATGGAAGACAGTGTGTTCTCTCTAATAATTTTTGTGATGGAGAAAAAGACTGTAAGGACGGGTCAGATGAGGACGACTGTGAGCAGCAATGTAAAAAAGGTAGACACTTCTTGTTTCCCTGATTTATTGACCCTTTTTATTTTAAAGATCCATCAACTAACCAGTTGTAATTACCCGTTGATATTTTTATACATCACTATTATACTGTATATTACTACCCATTATTTATTAGCTTGTGCTTTCTTGTGTTACTCCCAGGACAGTTTCAATGTGCTCATGGGAGAATGTGTATAGACAAGAAGCTGGTGTGTGACGGGACTCCTCAGTGTCAAGATCGCTCTGATGAAATGGGCTGCTTCACACACACCAAGAGCTGTAGCCATCACTGTGACAATAAGACCCATTGCATCCCAGAAAACTTCCTGTGTGATGGAGAGCGAGACTGTGTAGATGGATCTGATGAAGCAGATTGCTGTGAGTTCTGTATCTCTAAATTATAGCATGTGGACTAACGTTAGTATTTTGGCACTACTGACTAATCTGATTTATTGAGAGTTTTGTGGATGTTTGCCATTGTATAAAGAAAATTATGATGTGTAATTGGAGAAATAATCTGCGAGGATGGGTCGGTGGGAATGACTTGAGACGCAAATGTAAATATTCATTTATTATTAAGCTTTAGATGGTTCATATTGTTCCACATTCATTTTTTCCCCCTCCATCTCTATCCTTCTACCCAGCAGTCAGTGTAGCTACCAGAGTTGAATCGACTCCAGAACCAGCCTGTCAAAGTCCCTCTGTAATGTGTGAAGGCACGTCACTGTGCATCAGTCAGTCTCAGCTCTGTGACGGGACGTTAGATTGTCCTGATGGGTTTGATGAGCTCCACTGTTTACACGCCTGCTCAGATCCAGGTAACGTGTGAAAACAAAGCATTATATCACTGAAACA
>JAQMYJ010000009.1:20601694-20626386 GCA_030014305.1 Clarias laeviceps
AAAATGGAAGGGAGCGATTTAAAATTTTTTTTAATGTGGGCCTTAGAATTTTTTATACTTAGTCATTTGAAATACCCTTTTTTTTTTTTTCTTTTTTTTTTTTTGCATCTGAGAAAAGGCTTTAAAATAATGTATGGCACTCAATTCATCTCGGTCAACTTTAAGCTATTCCTTGTATTGTGAATTTTTGATAAAATGCTGTACGCGTTAAAAAAATGAAAGTAGATTTTTCTAAAAAGAACCAATTAATCTTTGTTTCCCCTCATATATTTTACATTTAATTAAGCAAAAGTACGTTTTATTCAATTAATCGATTCCATTTTTGGTAGAATACTCGATTACTAAAATATTCGACAGCTGCAGCACCAATTCAACATTTTGACCATATTTATAATTAATATAATGGTTGTATTCACTTCTTGATCTCATGCTATAGGCTACCCTACACCGGTGAAAATCTGTAACGCACCCTTGGTGTTGTGTCGAGGGGGAAAATTGTGCATCTCTAAAGCTAAACTGTGTGATGGAAAGCGTGACTGTCCAGATGGCTTTGATGAAGAATCTTGTGTCAAAAGATGTCCAAAAGCAGGTACTGAGACAGTTGAGATTTAAATATTTTCAAAAGAGATTAAATCCATCTTGTGAAGTCATATAATAAATGTTTCATTGGAATCAAATTAATATTTGCTTTTATTAAATATAGGTGACTTCCTGTGTAAGGACAGGAGGAAGTGTGTTGAGAGTCGTTTGGTCTGTAATGGACGCTCTGACTGCACTGATGGTTCTGATGAGGAGGGATGTCCTGCTGGTACTATAAAGCCAAATATAGTCGGTCCACTAAAATGCCGTATAGGCTGGAAACACTGCAATGACAGAAGCAAGTGTGTTCTCTACAGTCACCTATGTGATGGAGAAGCCGACTGTGAAGATGGCTCTGATGAACAAGAGTGTCAATACCAGTGTAGACGAGGTAAAGTATATAAATATTGTTAACCTTATGCCGTCTGATTTAACATGTAACAAGTGTCATGGCATTTGGTGAAATTTTTTCCCCAGACCAATTCCAATGTGCTCATGGAAGGATGTGCATAAATAAGAAGCTGGTGTGTGATGGGACTCCTCAGTGTCAGGATCGCTCTGATGAAATGGGCTGCTTTACACGCACCAAGAGCTGCAGCCATCGCTGTGACAATAAGACCCACTGCATCCCAGAAAGCTTTCTCTGTGATGGAGAGAGAGACTGTGTAGATGGATCTGATGAAGCAGACTGTAGTAAGTGGCATGAGTTTAATGGGGTTAAAATATTAGCCTATTTTTTTTTTTTTGTTTGTTTTTTTTTTTGTTTTTTTTTTTGTGTATAATGTAATCATCACTATATAGCCAAATGTATATAGATGCTGACAATCACATGGATACATAACATGGGCCTTCCACAGGTGTTGCAGCAAATAACTGTATAGTGTCTTTTTGTAGCGTTACAATTTCGTTTTACTGGAGCTAAGGAGCCCAAACATCTTCCAGCATGACGAAGCCCCTGTGCACAAAGTGAGCTCTATAAAGGGGTGCTTCGTCAAGGCTGAAGTCGCCAGCACAGAGCCCTGACCTCAATCTCACTGAACATCTTTGAGATGAACTTCATCCCTGGCCTCCTTGCCTGATGTCACTTGCTAAATGAGCAGAAATTCCAACAACAGTGGTCCAACATCTAGTGGAAAGACTTTGCAGAAGAGTGATGTCATGGCCGCAATGGGGGATTAAATATAGAAGAGAGATTTTAAAAAATAATAATAATAAATGATCATAAGTGGTCAGGTTTCCACAAACATTTGGCCATGTGTGTTTACTTTCTATAAGAAGTATGATGTAAGGTTTTACTCTTGTCATGTAATGGCCGTTGATTGCCTGAATTATCAAATTGAAGATGGTAGTACACAGTCAAACTCTCATTTCAAAACTCAAACACCAAATCACTTTTTTTTTTTTATTTGGGGGGGGGGGGAGCGGGGGAAGAGTATGCTTAAAAAGGCTTTTACATGTTTACTACATTGTGCATTACTGTTCATTACACATAAAATGCAATGATGGGCTCGAAGCCAGAAGTGTAGAAGGCTTCATCACAGATTAAATGCTTGATCGTGGAACTTTGATCAACTTTTAAATAAGCATCAAATACTTTGTCTATATTTTTATTTTATTTTATTTTTTTTGTATTTTACAGTTAAGAGTCCTAAAAAAGATTCGGGAACTCCGTCCCTGAAATGTGCTGTGGGTTTCAAACCATGCATGGATGGCAGAAAGTGTATCCTGTACAGTCATGTATGTGACGGAGAAAAGGACTGCCAGGATGGGTCAGATGAGGAAGACTGTCGACGCAAATGTAATAATCAACACCTTTTGTCAGTAAGAGCAACAAGTTTTACTATTTATGCATCCATTTTAATTACTTCTCAATTCTCTCCCAGCTGTCACTACTGTAGCTCCTACGCTTCAAACTACTCTTAAACCAGCCTGTAAAAGTCCCTCTGTTATGTGTGAAGGCACGTCACTGTGCATCAGTCAGTCTCAGCTCTGTGACGGGACGTTAGATTGTCCTGATGGATTTGATGAGCTCCACTGTTTACACGCCTGCTCAGATCCAGGTAACGTGTGAAAACAAAGCATTATATCACTGAAACACTGCTATTGAAAATTCTAACTTCTTTCTCCTTCTCTATTTAGCTCACTTCCTGTGTAAGAACAGAAGGAAGTGTATTGAGCGAGTCCTGGTGTGTGATGGTCGCTCTGACTGTCCTGATGGATCAGATGAGTTCCAGTGTCCTACTTGTCCTCTGCACTGTGACGAGGGGACGGTGTGCCTGACCAGCCAGCAGTTCTGTGATGGACGACTGGACTGTAAAGATGGCTCGGATGAGAGGAACTGCTGTATGCTGTTCTTTACAGTATAATTAGCCGTTTAAGCAGAGAAACATGTACTGTGCAACAAGCTACAATACTGTGCTGAATGTTTCTCCAGATAATAGTGGTGGAAATGCTGCAGAAGGTTCATCCCTGAAGTGCTCTCTGGGCTTCCAACCATGCAGGGACGGAAGTAAGTGCATCATTTACAGCCATGTGTGTGATGGAGAGAAGGATTGCAAGGATGGGTCAGACGAGAAAGACTGTGAACAGCAGTGTAAAAAAAGTAAGTTTCATGAATAACCATATTGGAAAATGAGCTTTAATATTCAGGTTATACAGTGGAACCTTGGATTACAAGTATAATTCGTTCTGGGAGCAGCTCGTATTCCAAAACACTCGTAAACCAAATCGAGGTTTCCTATAAGAAATAATGGAAACTCAAATTATTCCTTCCACAGCCCCAAAAAATAAATACATAAAAATAAATAAAACAAAGTATTAAGTAAAAACAAAACAAATTAACCTGCACTTTACCTTTGAAAAGAATCGCGACAGAGCAGTGTTTCTGTGTAGAGCAGAGAGGAATGCGTTTGTGTGTGTCTGAAGGCGAAAGTGTGCGCGCGGTAGTGATGCGCGGGTCGTCTGGTAACCCGCGGGTCGGGTTGGGGCGGGTAAAGAAATTGTCACTTTATTGTTGGGGCGGGTCATTAAAAACAAAATTAAATTTAAAAAATCCATGTATGTTGCGTGCAATTCCCTATAGCCTATATTAAATATTTGGGAATACGGTTAGGTCACGTGACAAGTCACGGAAGCGCCAAGCAGCTACCACTGCCAGTCACAACAAAAACAAAGAAATAAAAGTGAAGATGGAAGACGAGGTGCGGGAGAAATTGAGGTTGGGAATTTACATCATTTAAAAGAAAAAAAGGTCAGGCTGCTAAATCTAATGTTTGGGACCGGGGCGGGTTGTAAAAGTAGATAGAGTGGTGCGGGGCGGGCCAAATAATTTCATAAAAGCGGGACCCGTGGGTTGGAAAAATACCCGACCCGCACATCACTAGCACGCACACAGACACAAATTGCAGGCTGAGCCTTGAGCAGAGAGAGAAAATGGATTTTTAACGTCTCTAATGAGACTTGCTTTTGCTGTACACACGCATACAGACACAGAATAAAATGTTTTACACACAGTGTTGTAGTAAACAGTACACGCGTGCACGGATGTTTATACCAGTAAGAGACCCGCATTAAGACCCAGCAGGGGAGACAATTCCGCAGAAATTATTTTTTTTTTTACAAAAGTGCAAATACAATCCAGAGAATCCTGTAGTTCCATAAATTTTGGCCTGTTCTTTAATCTATACATGCTTGAGTAACACTTTTTTTTTTTTTTGTAATCCTTATAGGCCAGTTCCAATGTGCTCATGGAAAGAAGTGTATAGACAAAAAGCAGGTGTGTGATGGGACTCCTGAGTGTCAGGATCGCTCTGATGAACTGAACTGTTTTAAACTCTCTGAATCCTGCAGCCATTACTGTGATAACAGAAGCCACTGCATCCCTGAAACCTTCCTTTGTGATGGAGAGAGGGACTGTTTAGATGGCACTGATGAGACCAGCTGTGGTGAGGATTATTAAACTAAAAAAAAAAAAAAAAAAAAATCAGGTACGTTAGTATTACATTGGTTCTATAAAATGCATGTTAACCGGTGTGTGTGGTTTTTTTTTTTTTTCGCCCCCCCAGCAAAAGAGCCTTGTTTACGTGGCCAATTCCAGTGTGCCAGTGGACAGTGTGTGCCCACAAGCTTGCATTGTGATGGTCATGCAGATTGCAACGATCATTCTGATGAAAAGAATTGCCGTAAACCTCCACACTGCCCCCTGGAGCGGCGCTGCCCCAATAGCCATGTGTGCCTGGAGAAAGAATGGTTCTGTGATGGAGACAAAGATTGCACTGATGAATCGGATGAACAGGTGTGATCCCCAAAAAGTCCAAGTATCTTAGCTCATAATTAGCTAAATTTAAAGAACAAATAGTTGCACTTGGGTTAAATAATTTTAGCATTTAGAAACTAAATCCATATATTTTTAATCATTTAGAACTGCAAGGCCACTCCTATGCAATGTGGGACACTCCAGTGGTCTTGTGCATCTAGAAGTCAGTGTGTTCCAACGTTTTGGAGGTGTGATGGTGTCAAGGATTGTAAAGACCAAAGTGATGAAGTTGGATGTGAGTATCCGTCTTAATACCCATAAAGATTCATGTGGGCGTGTAAACTGTTAATCATTGTAGGTACACACACTGCCTGGACATTCGGAATATTTGAGGTCGTCAGCTGACTTAAATTTATTGCCGCATAACGCTGCTCATTTATAGAACTTGCTAGCAACGTATCTTAACTTGCTAAAGTAAACGGTAATCATTTTCACACTAACTAGACATCAAATTGTGTGCTGTAATTAAAGCTAAAGGTGATTTGAATGAAGACTCTCTTTGGCCAGGCAATGTATTTGCAAATTCATTCAAACCATTTCTGAATGCAATTTGGATTCAGGTGACCAGGTGGAATGTCCCATGCACATGTTCAAGTGCAGCAACAGTGAGTGTTTGGACTTCAGTCTGGTGTGTGATGGTGTTGCCAACTGTCAGGATGGTTCTGATGAGGGTGTGGGATGTCTCCGCAATAACTGCTCCAGCCCACACCCACCACAATGCGAGCATTTCTGTCTCAACACTCCCCATGGAGCGGTTAGTCATTTTATGTTCCCCATGTTCACATGGGACTGTTTTTTGGACGTAAGGGATGGAGCCAACTTTTTATATTTGGATGGAATAACGAAAACGATTACTTGAACACTGAGCCGTTCCTGAATATTTATTACATATTATTAATAAATGGTTATAATCAATTATTGTGACTAGTATGATGATGCTGGCACCTTAATAGCTAAAGATTAGTTTTAATTATAAAGTAAATTGTTTGCTTCACCCTTGAGCATTGTTTTAATTGCCCTTACTAGTATGATCTTATTTTTATTTTTTTTCTCCTGAAACTCTCAGAGGTGTGGGTGCCAAACAGGTTTCAGTATCCAAGCAGACGGTTTATACTGTGCAGATGTAGATGAGTGTGTGGTGATTCAGCCTCCTGTGTGTAGCCACAGATGCATAAATACTCATGGTTCCTACGTGTGCCAATGTCCTCCGGGTTTTATATTGGAGCCAGATGGCAGCAGCTGTAAGACACCAAGTATGTCTTGATGGTCTTTACTAGACTGGATTTACTGTATTCTTGTAACGAAAATTAAATGTAGTGCATAAAACTAATTATAACTCATATGTGCAATATATAGCTGGTCTTGATTGGCTATTTTTATTCAGTATTAAGGCTAATCATAGTACTTTTTTTATTAAGGTATTGAATCCTTATTCTATGCCTTTCTTACAGAGGAGCCTAGTCTTTTGGCATCAGTGCAGTCTGAGGTTGTGTTTATGGGCCTGCGGAGCAGAAACATGGAGGCACTTCTTCCCACAGGACAGAAGCCCATCTTTTCTTTGGACTATGAGTTGAAGGTTCCGCGGGTATTTTGGGTCAGTCTACCGGAGGAAAGCATCAAATATGCAGTGCGTGGACAAAAGGGCCAAATCAAGACCCTTGTTAAAGGTTTGAAGGAAGCTAGCGTGTTTTCTTTTAGAGGTTTTATGCTAGAAATTTGTGCACAAATGGGCTAGATTTTAATTTATTTATTTTGCAGCAGTTCCCTTACTTTATCCTGTGTGGCATTAATTGTTTCTGGACAGGTGTGAAGTCGGACTCCATTGCTATAGACTGGGTTGCGGGAAACCTGTATTGGGTGGATGGAACGGCCGGGCAGATTTTAGCTGCAAGAATTGGTGATCATATTGTAAAGCGACACAACTTCACAGTGATTCTGGATGAAGACCTGGAACAGCCTCGTTCTTTAGTGCTTCTACCTCAGAAAGGGTGAGTGAGTTGGCAAACTCGCAGTACTTCCTTCTATAATTGGTCATTATAAGTTGACTGTATTAATAAATGAAGCAAAAAACTTCCTTGTTCAGCCCTCAAATTGGTTCACACGGTCTACTTGATGAATTAGTTACAGAATTATAATGTTTGAATCTTTTTAGGATAATGCTGTGGTCAGAGATTGGGAAAGAGTCTCAAATCGAACGAGCTGGCATGGATGGTTCAGAGAGGAGGGTGCTGCTCAGCCATGGTTTAAAATGGCCTGTAGCCATAGCTGTGGATATTATGACGGACAGAATCTACTGGGCAGACGAGAAGCTCAAGTGCATCGGGTCGGCTACGATGAATGGCGAAGACGTCAAAGTAAAATGTTTTCTTTCAACTTGGGATTTGGCTCTTTGCAAAAATTTCTGGACATGTTGTTGGTCTTATAAAAAAGGCCTGTATTTTGAAGTTCTCTAGCTAAAGGTAATATAAAAATAATTTTTTTTTCTTTTGTGAAGCTGCTGCAGTTGCCTGCAACGTCGAGCCCTTTCTCTGTGGCAGTGTTTAATGACATGGTGTACTGGTCTGACACCCAGGGACGGGCCATCCATGGGGCACACAAAATCACTGGCAAGAACAAGAAAGTTATTCTTAAAAGACCTGGCCAACCATTTGGTTTCAAAGTAAGCATTTATTTCTCCTTTGTAGCTGGAGTTTAATATGAATGTAGACGTTCTAAAGAGACTTTCTGTCCTGTTTTTATGCAGATTGTCCACCCCCTCATTCAGTCCAAGGTCCTAAACCCCTGTGAGAAACTCAGATGTTCTCACATTTGTGTGCTAGCTCCAGGACTCCAGGCATTATGTCATTGCCCAACAGGGTTGCTGTTAGCTGAGGATGGATTTACCTGCATCTCACCTGAACGCTCCTCTACTTCTTTTTTAATTCTGCTTTCTCCTACTAGACTTACTAAGGTATAAAAACAAGGGATTGCTGTAAGAAGCTTTGTAATTGTATGCTAGTCTTAGTACTTTTTTTTTTATTTATTTATTTTTTAACCATTTTAATAGATTTCTGCTCTGTGTAGATTTTCACTAGAAGCCTGCATGGTGAGGTTGGACTAAAGCAGTGGCCTGGACACTATGCCCATTCTCTTCCTGGTATAAACAAAGCTTCGGATGTAGATTTGGTACTTGGTGTTGGCACGCTGTACGTGGCAGATGTCAGCCAGGCATCTGTGATGTTGTTTAAAATGGACGACTCCACATTGACACCCAAGGACAAGATGTTGCATTTACCAGGGGATACGGTGACCGCACTAGCTGTAGACTGGGTTACACGCAACTTGTATTGGAGCAGCCACAAGAAGCCTGGGATCTATGTCACATCGGCTAGTGGGAAGTTCACCAGCGTTGTGCTGCAGGCTGGGCTCTTGGACACCACCTCCATTGCACTACACCCACCTACTGGCAGGATGTGCTTTACAGCTGTAGGGTCATCAGGGAATGATGCTTTGCCCCAGGTGGACTGTGCTGCCATGGATGGCAGGAATCGAATAATGCTTTGGAAGAAAACGCAGCTTCCCAATTTCCTGACTTTTTCAAACCGCGGTACAACAGTGTATTGGGCGGATCTCGGTAAGTTTAAAGCATAATGGAATTCAGCACTGCACTTTCAACCTCATTTGCAACACAAGTCAGTTCATTAGCTACTTGTAAATGTAGTGTATTGCCGACTATGGTTATGGCTTTCTAAGACCTCCAAGTTTGGCAGTCTTGCTTCTTAGCATTTTCAGCATCTTTGATCTAATAAGCATAGACTTTCATGTAAGCAGACTCTCCTGGCTGTTTTCCTCGTATCATGAACGGCTTTTATAATGTTTGTATGCCGTATGACTTGGTTATACCCCATATGATGCACCATTTGGCAAAACAATTTGTGATTCAGCCACAGAAAGGGGGAGGGAGATTAGATTTTTTGGGGGGAGGGGATTTAGTTTCTCTTTCCAAAACTAGTCAGTTTTTGAAATGATTATTCATTGGCTTTTTAAGTTATGACATACTGTTTGATTGACCTAAATGATTAAATTGGATTCTGAAATTTATATCAAACCGCAATTGAATGTTTTGCAGGGATTCAGAATGATTCAGTTGTGTACTTATCACACCTCTCTCTTTCTTTCAGCCACTGAAGTGATTTGCTCCATGAACATTGATGGATCAAATTACAGGCAATATAAAACTGGAACCGGATCTTTAATTGTGTCTTTAACCCGAAGTGAAAACATCCTCTTCTGGCTCACCCGGTACAATGGTAATGCCTACAGTCCCTTGTGTTGTCATTCGTCATACTGTAGGTGGTTTATTGGTTGATGCCAGCAGATGGCATTGTGTTGTGTTTGCTACATACTTGGGTCTGTGACCTTTTGGCATTTATACCACATTTCTGTTTTTCTAATTGTTGTTAACCCTAGTCATAATTTTAATCATGTCATGGGTAATCTTTCTAAGTTGTACACTAATTTCTTGCAGGCACAACCAGTGTGTGGTACAGTGATGGCTTCCGGCCTAAACAATTGTGGTTTGAAGTGCAAACAAATGTTGTAGCACTGAAGGCATACAGTGCAAACAGCCAGAAAGGTACTCTCATTTGGCATTTCTCGCACTCAGTTCTTTAATTCTTAGCGATACTGTTGTTTCCTCTTCCTTTTGTTCTTCCACTGGAGTCCTCTGGGTGAAACTTGAATAAAAGTTGAGTCATGTGATTCCTGTTGGCGTGTAAAACTAGTTCAGACAGCCACAGTTCACATCCTCTTTTTAACCAAGCCTCTTTCTCATGGCCACATCTTTTTAAAACTAGTCTACCAACTACATACATAATTTGCGTTGAGTCTGAGGTCACTGTAGGTATTCTCTTGTTTAAAAAAAAATAAACATCCTGTCACATTTGATCTAACTTTTCATTTTCTTTGGGAATCAGGAACCAACCTATGTGCAGAGGATAATGGTGGGTGTAGTCACTTGTGCCTGGCATACCCAGGGGGGCGTACGTGCCGCTGCACACAAGGCTACATGGCAATAAATGACACCCAGTGTGCATCTGGTCCCAAGTGTCCAGCAGGCTCCAGGCCTTGCAGAAACCAATACAAGTGCCTCCCCACCACCAGCTTTTGCGACCAAATCCCAGATTGTCAGGATGGCTCGGATGAAGAGGGATGCCATGCTAATGAAAACGAGGTGTTGGTCCACACGATGAGTGGGCAGTCCTGCAATCCTGAGCTCTGTAATGGCCGAGGGCACTGTATGACTGAAGAAGGGAAACCAGTCTGCGAGTGTGTGCAGGGTTACAGTGGGCAGTTTTGTCAGTATGAGGCATCCAGCAGTGTTCCTGCTGTCCTCACAGTCCTCTTTATCATCAGCCTGGTCATCGCGGCTGCAGCGTTTCTAAAATGGAGGTACGTCCTTGGTGTTGGTTTATTCATATATTCAACTGTTTGTGTGCGTGTGTGTATATACGTACATACATAATGTCGTTCTAGGGTTAAAACTCCTTAATCTCTGTACCTTGTTAAAAAGAGACTTTTATTTATTTTTTCTAGCCGTGGTTGACAGATTTTTTATATATATTAAATAAATAAATACTGTTGTGGCTTCTTTGCAGAAAATGGAAAGCAGAAAGGGTCCAGCCCACAGATAAGGAAACTCTCATGAAGGACATGGAGGAACAAGAGGCATCCCCTGAAAATTTTTCTAATGAGCTCTACAACCCAATGCAGGAGGTGACGAGTTTTAGTTCAAGCTTTAAATTTAAAAGTAACCTAAACTTTTGATGTCCGATTGGATCAAATCTGTCATCTATATTGTACAGACTTCAATGCTTCCAATGCTGAAATCCTACATCAGGGGGTGACAAATGTGGTTTAGTTCAACTTTATGCTATATATAATTTTTTTTTTTGTAATTTACCCTGACGGACGAATACAGACAGAATTTGGATATTACTGGATAATTTAAATGGTGCCCTGAGCTTTTTAATGGTTATAGCATATTACTAGTATTTTATTATTAAATGGCATGAAATAAAATGTTCAGTGTCATTTTTATTAAAAACCCAGCATGATTTGGACAAGCATGAGCAAGGATTGTGCATTTGTTTGGTCTCTGTACTATCGTAATATATATTTTTCTCTCTCTCTTCTGCAGGACCAGGCAGCACCCAGTGAATGATCTAATTATATTTTTAAACTTCTTAAAAATAAACTATTGAGCTGACAATCCTGGTATATGGTGTTTCTTTTTTGCTATTTAGGATGGACCTAAAGCTTAGGAAGCTTAGCTGAAGTTTCCCTAAAGCACTCTTGTTTGTATAAAGATGGTCACCAAGGATGACTGCAAAAATTCCAGTGTGGATCTTTAAAGGGCAGTCCACAGGTAGTGATAGTGGTGAGGAAAAATAAAAGCCAAAAAAAAGAAACCCTTAAAGAAGTTACAGGTGACTGACTGGTAGGACATTGTTGCTAAATTCTGTATACTGTAATTTCTTTACCTGGAGAAAACGTATTTATTGTAACTTAATTTTCAAACTACACCATTTCAAAGAACTGGCACACGATCGTCTGTCCTACTAAAGATGAATCGAACATCTGGTTTTATGCACGTAATGAACGTTGATGTACTACTTTGGTGTTAAACTTTTTAATAAACCAACAAATCTACAATTACCTCAAAGGTCTTAATTGCAGCAGTGTAATAAATTCACATTAAATTTTTAAACAATCTTGAATTTGACTTGCATTGTTGATGTAAACAGTTTACAGTATATAAAGTATTGTAGCAAGTATTATCTGACAGTTTCACTTTATGATATGTATTGTATGTTTACTGTACCTGCTTTTAATTTTTTTTTGGCAGCCCAGTGTTAGCTGCTGAGGCTACTACTATACAGATTTTAAACAGGCTCTGACTGTGTAAATACCCGAGTGGTATCTTGTCAAGTCGCAACACACTGCAGCTGAACCTACCTGTTTGTCTAGGCATGCAAAGTGTGACTTCCTTTCGTTACCATCTAGCATGGAAATGGCACATCAAGATGCCTGTGTAGCGAAGTGTTTTTTTTTGTTTTTTTTTTGTGACCCCTGCATTACTTGTCAAATCTTGGCTTAAAAGGATGAGTATAACCAATAAAGTTTCATGTTAAATTTTAAAGGAGATAAGCCCATGCATATCAGGGTTGAAAATAAATTAAGGAAGAGTTTATTTATTTATTTTTTTTTTCCCCCCCTCTCTCCACCTTGCTCACTTGAAATTTTTCAGTCAGCCAAATATATGGCTGTAGTGCATAAAGCCATGGCGATGCAGATCGAAATTTCAGTTTTCACATCAAAATATGGTCTCTGGCCTGTTCATATGCAGGCTGTTTTAGTAATTGCTGATATTTCTTTGCACGTTTTCTAGAATTTAACCATCATGGAGAGTCTGTTCTATGGGCTGCCACACCTTTGTTGCTGAAGGTCCAGCAAGAATCACCAGAGTACTTTATGCTAACAGGAAAGAAATTGTAACTACTCTTTAGAATCATGGTGAGCTGAAAAGCATCTTGATGTACAGTTTCACCTGCAAAAAACCACATGGGTTATCCACCAAGAACAGGAATGAGTCTACAGTTAAAACAGGTTTACTGAAACTGGACAATTAATTAAATGTTTGCTCTTCTGACTCTCAGTATCTGCCACAATCTGCGTACAGTGGAGCATGAACAATGTTCATGTTTAATATTATGTTGAAGTGAAATGGTGACAAACCTTCAGTATTTATGCCTGCAAAACATCTCCATTCCTTTTCAGCACCTCCCTTTCCTCATCGGTTTTTTCCCTGGGAGCATAAAGAAAAAAAGAAAAAAATGGAACTAAATACAATTACTGTCACTGATCCCACACACTTTTAAATGTTTGTAGATTAATGCACATGTTCAAATTTGTTAATTCGAGAACTGTTTTAGACAAAGCAAGAGGAAGGTTTTGCCATGATCATACAGTACCATAACAACAAAACTCGCATGCTTTGCTTCAGCTGCTGTGAATTGTGTAGTTTGCGGCTTTCTTGGTACACATTCAGCAGCCTTAATACCGGTTATGCATTATTTAAATGCCACAGAATCTGAGTATTGTGACTGACCATGTACACACCTTTTATAGCCACAATTTATCCTCCTTACAATGATTACTGTACCTCCAGCATGATGATGCACCCTGTCACAATCAGAAGCCACCATATCTGGTTCCATTCAATTTTATTTATATAGCGCTTTTAACAATGGTCATTGTCTTAAAGCAGCTTCACAAAGTTAAAAGATGATTATGGAAATGTATAGGAGGAAGTAAAAATGTGTATAGATCGTAGTGATCTGATTGTCCTTGATGAGCAGGCTAAGGGCGACAGTGGCAAGGGAAAAACTCCTTGGGATGGCAATAGGAAGAAACCTTGAGGAACCAGACTCAACAGGGAACCCATCCTCAGTTGGGTGATTAACAGATAGCAGGGATTGATCTGCAGTCATATTGTGTGTTAAACAGCTGGAAGTTCATTATAACAAGATGTCCAAGTTAACGTGAAGTCCAGCTCAATTCGGCACCAGGATGAGTGAGACCGGTGCAGAGGGGGGGTCTGGGAGTTCTGTGTCCTTTAATGGTCTCCCCACTGACCACATCGAAATAGATTAATGCGCCTTTTGCGATGTCCAGTACAGAAGTGGCTGGTAAATGTGTAGCCCATTTTAACTAAATTTATTTCTAATAGACCTCAAAGAAATTACGGTCAGATTGAATCAGGAGCACTTTGGAGCAATGGAAAAAGGTCATGACCCTATTCTAGAGCGATGGGTGCATCAGAGTAAGAAGGGAAGTGCATGAAAATATGCTCCCATCATGCATAGTGGCCACTGTACAAACCACTGGAGGCAGTGTTATGATCGAGGGTTGCTTCAGTTTGTCAGGTCTAGGCGCAGCAATGTTATGTGGCAAAAAAAAAAAGTAATCAGCTGATGTCCAGAATATACTGAATGACCGGGTTATCACATCTAGGGAGTTTTTCTTCCCTGATGGCACTGGAATATTCCAGGACTCAATTTGTGAGAGTGGTTCTGAGAGCATGAGGAATCATTTTTACACATAAACCGACCACCACGTTGTGTGTTGTAATCAAATCTAAAAGTGACTGAATGAAATCTTAGAATGTGCATTTTCCCCCCCCTAACCACTAAGCCACTGTGCCACCATAATATAGCTACTGAAACTCATAAAATGCTGTATTTATCATTTTTTATGCAAACAAATAGAATTAAGGAGAGCAAAATATAAAAAAAATAGGCAGATTGTTTTTGGCTGTGTAGTTGGTAATTAGGGTCAAATTAAATTGTTGAATAAATAAGTTTTAGGATTGTTTTGAGGTGGTCAAGGTAAAAAAAAATAAAAAAAAAAGTATCCTGCAAACGTCACAGACATGACTAATGTGCGTATAATAGAAGGGTTGAAAGTTTCTCTCATGAGTCTTTATTTAACCTTAGTCACTCTTGGTTTGTTTGACTTCGTTTGGATATAATGTAGATTATCGCTTATATCTTTTTTGTTCGGGAAACCAGCCTGTAAGTGGTCAAAAAAAACCACAGGGTGTTTGCAAATGACGTGCGGTTCTCAAATTACCTGAAAGTCACGTGATAACACTTGGCTACATTGTAACACCTGGCACGTGCACATGAAACAGTTGAAATGCTGAAATCTACAGTAATATCACGTTTAAAAAAAAAGTTTAACCATCTGACTTTTTATCTTTAGACTACATTTTAATTGTGTCACTTGTGTTGCTATTAACAAGTCAAGTCCTCTCTTTTGTTGCTATATAACCAGACCTCCTCTTGTTTTGCGCGCGCGCCTGTCTGTGTGTGTGTGTGTGTGTGTGTGAGAGAGAGAGAGAGAGAGAGACAGACAGAGAAACCTGTGATTGCAGGTTGAGACTTGACGCCAGAACAGGGTGGGGTAACATTTCACTCAGTCTGTTTGCAGTTGACCTGGATGTCTTGTTCTTTAACCTGTTTATTTCATTGCTCAACTTGGGTGGATAAATTATAACCACCTAGAACTTTTAAAACTCATACCTGGATGATTTCGTTCGCAGTTTGGAGATCTAAATGAACAGTATATAACTTGAGAAGCCTTGAGGTGAGTATGTAGCACAGTTAACTTGGTGTGTTTGTGGCTCAACATGACTGACCTGCTTGAGTGCCTTCAAAATGTCTTCAAAAACCTATTTAAAGTTATACAGTAGTTTTTAAAGGTTTAAACTCTTTTTGAAATTATATTTGTTAAATAGTTTGAACGTTAAAGGTATTTTTATATGCATGTGGTTTTAATATTGTGAACACTCAAATGTTATTCCATTATGTGTAACGTACAGTAATTAGAGGTTGCATAATTGTAAAGGTCAAAACATTGTCTGTTGGGGTGCTAATATTTTCTCCCCATGCTTGTTCGTCACTAAAACGGGAAGAATGCATTGTACTGTAATTATCACTGTCATTCTGGCACACAACAGCTTCAGGTATTTGTGGAAAGTGAAAACTTTGTTAATAAAACGTCTTGGGTTTGTCTCTCTTTGCAGAATTGGACGATGGCTAACATTAATGACAGTAACCCACTGTCAAGTGAGAACTTGTTGACATGCCGTGTCGAGCGCTGTAACAACCTCGGCGATTGCCTGATTCTGAATGGATCGTACGTTTGTGACTGTATGCTGGGCTATTTAGGAGACTCATGCCAAGGAACGGTCAATAATGGAATATCCGCCCCACTCACTCTTGGAGTCTTGGCCGTCATCGTCAGCTTCATTATCCTGGCGTTTATTCTAGCATTTTTCCGGCAAAAGAAGAGGGAACGTTTATGGTACTGTATGATCATGGCAAAACCTTCCTCTTGCTTTGTCTAAAACAGTTCTCGAATTAACAAATTTGAACATGTGCATTAATCTACAAACATTTAAAAGTGTGTGGGATCAGTGACAGTAATTGTATTTAGTTCCATTTTTTTCTTTTTTTCTTTATGCTCCCAGGGAAAAAACCGATGAGGAAAGGGAGGTGCTGAAAAGGAATGGAGATGTTTTGCAGGCATAAATACTGAAGGTTTGTCACCATTTCACTTCAACATAATATTAAAACATTGATAAAAGGTTTCTTTGCCTTTTTTATGATATCAGTAGCAAACTATGTTCATACACTGATCAGCCTTAACAATAACACCACTATCAGGTGAACTGACTAACACTGATTACCAATTATATACCAGTAAACTGGTGATGGGATCACAGGCACACAAGGCTCAGCTATACCTGTGGGGACCAAAGGCCAGCCCGTCTGGTCCGATCCCACAGAAAAGCCGTCAATGCTGGCTATGAGAGAAAGGTATCAGAACACTCAGTGCATCACACCTTGCTGTGTATGGGGCTTAGCAGGCAAAACTTTCAGTTGTTTTGGCCCCAAATTTGGCAGATATCAATCTGATCAATCATCGGACGTGCTTGGCAAACAAGTCTGATCCATAGAGGCTCCAACTTGCAGCACTTACAATGGATCTGTTGCTAACTTCCTGATGCAGACACCACAGCACACCTTCAGTAGTATTGTGTAGTCATGCCTCAAAGGGTCACAGCTGTTTTGGTGGCGCATGGTTTTACTATTATGGTTGATCAGTGTTATCTTCCCTTTGATAAAACATACATCTGTGCAGCTAGGAATAAACATAATGTGTGAGTCTTCAGGTTTCTTTTCCTACAAGATTAAATATTGAAATCACACATGGACACACACTTATTGCGATATGATATTATTGTTTTAATAATGTATAGATCTTATTGTAATAGCCTAATATCCTTTTTGTATTTTTTATTATTGTAATTGGCAGTAAAGACAGATGGAGATCCTTCCCATGTGGAGAGCGTGACGAATTATGCTCTTTTGGACTCGCTGGGATTGACATCTCAGTTGCTTAATGCTTAGATGATTAATTATATAAGATCTAAATCCTAATTAATTGTCAAAATACACCTTTATGAGATATGTTATGTTTTTATAACATTTAAAATAATTTTACATGATCACAAACCGTGGAAACAGTTGACCTGGTGTTTAAATTTTTGTTTGCAAATCTTAAATTGTACAATGTAAACGTTTTTGTTTATTTGATTTTCTACATTGTTAAATACTTTGTTTTTGTAAACATTAAATAATATTATCACACCATTTTTAAAAAGTATTTTTAGTATACACTATAGTGTTAATTTCCCCTAACTTTAGTGTGTCTTCTCATGTTCTATTTATTCAGCTTATCAGAAAAAAAATAAGTGAAACGTTTTGTTGAGTGTAAATATTTGAGCAACTTTTTCCAATACATTTACCACTTTTGGACAACACACACATGTTTAAGGCTTTCTTTTCTAATATGTAAGGGTTACTTTCCAATACAATAAGAAACATCTTTTAAAATTAAGGGGAAAAAATGGTAGGGATTTTAAGCTGTCATTTTTCTGAAAATGGTGTTCAATAGGACCTGCTTTCTGATCTCATTTTTCAGTTTTGTTCTGTTTTTTGTCACCACAGGAAAAAAAGTAGTTTTTTGTACATATGCAGTAATTCCAACTTTAGCAAAAATGAATGCTCATCACCATTGTTTGGTTGGATGCAGGACTTTACATTGTAGAGATGACGGATGTCTTGTTCCTTTGTGCTCCTAGAAGGCTCCAGTTGCTAAATGCTAAAGACTGATGTTTTTTTTCTATCCATTTTGCCCAATTTTTTTTTTGCTCGGTGTTTTTTCGCTAAATTTTTTTCTCAATTGAAAAGCATTTAAAAATCTGTACCTTGTGTTGAAAACAGGAAATGTCACCGAGACTGATACTCATTGCACTCTCAACAACCTTGCGGCATTAAGACATTGCCTGTGTGGGTCCTATTTGCACAAAATGTCAAGTATTTCAGAAATGTGTTCTGCTCGTCTTTATGTAGCTTCAAATCTGACTGGTTAGTTCAAACCATGCTGCTCTTTTTATTGGTTTATAGAATTCCGCACTCTGTATTGGGTGGTTTGAGCAGCTCTTGAATTATGTATTTGAGACAGATTAACACATTTTAGTGCATTTGAGTTTTATAAGGAGAAAAATGTAAATATTAGAGTTAGATGGTCTACCGCATTCACATTTGTTTTCTGCACATACATAGTCAAAATCTGGCTATGGGAATAAATTGTTGATGCCATTTCATCCTGCATTGATGTAACATAAGAAGAAAAAAAACTGTAGTTTACTTATTGTCACATAATTTAGAAAGAAAAAAAAATATATAAGTTAACTAAAATTCTTAAGTTTGCCTTGATTTGTTTTAATTAAGAAAAATATTAACATTGGCTGTGGTATAAAATAAGTCTAACTCTTTGTACATGCTATTATTAAGAAAATAAAATAAAAAAAGTAAGCCTCATATATAATTTTCCAATAAGAGCACATTGTGCACATTGTGCTATGATAAGATAATATAAGCTGTGTGTGTGATGAATAAAAAAAGAAAACAGTTTATCTATTTAATTGCAGCATAACATTAGACAGAAAACTTGATTAGAGCTTAAACACATAAATTTAATAAGTTTGTGTTTATAATGTTTTAGTCTTTAGTAAACATGTATGCAATCTGTAATACTAAACATAGTTATTGAAAGGATTCATTTTGAATGGAAAATTGAACAATGTGTAAGATCATTTTACTAGCTAATTAATAATGAGAACTGTCTGAAAAAATACTGAACTTTTCCTACTTCCTTTTTACCCACATAAACACACTTGCTTTGGTATGTAAACCGGAGCCACACCAAGACCAGACAGACCGGTCTCACTTGATTGCAGAGATAAAACAAGTTTTACTTCTGGTTTTTTCTCCCTTATGCATTCTTCTGCCTGAAACCATAACATGACGTGTTTTCAAATGCTGATTCATTGACACCATCAAACATTTATATTAATAACTGATCATTTTTATTAGTACGTAGTGCTCAGGTACCAGATTCAACATATTATTTACAATATTTACATGTCAAGACATATTCAAGCATGCCAAATACTGTGTTCACCTGTGTTCAGTGTCATCATACACTTTTACATAAATGACTACCTCTTACACTTGACAGGTAAGAAAAATATTCTTATCAAACTTTACTAAAAGCTAAAAAAGTTTGTCAGATGTTCTCTCAAACAAGTATATACAGTAAACAAAGTAAATATATTAAGTACACTTGCATTTCCCTTGAGCGATAGTGTCAATATATGTTAACATACTGGGTTATAGGCCACACTGTGTTGAGGAACAGTTCATATTTTAGAGATATGATATTGGTAAGGCCTTTATAAACACTATAGAAGTTTATTCACAGTAAAAGCACTTTCATCCTACACAATTTCAAACTTCAAGATCCTGGGGCAAAATCTTGGTTGCTCATTGTATTCAATATATATCCATCCATCCATCCAACTATCCGTCTAGGAACCTCTAGGGACCAAAGGTTATTACCATTGTATTGATTCCCATTTTTACGACCATGGTAGGGCCTCTGGTCAACATTCACACGCACATTCACACACTACGGGCAATTTGGGAACGCCAGTTAGACTGATCTGCATGTCTTTGGACTGTAGGAGGAAACCGGAGTACCCGGAGGAAACCCACCAAGCATGGAGCAAACATGCAAACTCCACGAACACAGACCCAAAGATAGAGCTAATCACTACGCCACTGTACTAATTCATTCTAATTCCATGTGACAGCATTTACAGCTTTGTTGCATTTGTATATGTATGTATATATATTCCACATGTTTGGACTCAACGTATATCTTTTTACCTATTATATAACCCATAATTTAGTAAAACAGATCAAAAGTAGCGTCTGAGGGCGCCATATGGAGCGTTAATAGGAACGAAAGATGAAAGTCCAGCATGCCCTTTGATCACAGATCCGCGTCGTAAGGTTTCGCGCTGTATGAGGGGTTGACCGTGCCTTTCCTTGGTGCTTTGGCTCTCGGGTAGTCGTCCAGAGAGTCTCGGGAATACGGTACGCTCGAATTGCTGCTCGCGACGCTCCTCGGTGCGTAGGAGCGCGGGTTTGGGGCCGGATTTGGCACACGGGTAACGGTCCGAGGCGCGCGCTTTGGTTCCGGATTCTCCCCGCGATTGCGCCCGCCGCAGCATCGACAGAAGCCTATGCATATGCTCAACCCTCCAAGCACCTCCATGATTCCGCCGATGTAACCCAGAACTATGCAGTAACCCACGCGAATGTCCGGGCTTTGCGGGTTGGTGAAGGTAGTAGTCGTGTTAAGGCTGGTCAGGAAATGCGTATACCACGAGATCGGGATGATAGTGAGCAGTCCTGAGCAGATAATCAGCAAGCCGCCGAGTCCAGCGAGGACCCATCGCGGTCGCTGGTTGGTCCAGCAGCGCGCAGCCGGAGTAACCACGGCCAGGCCGATCGCTGTGACGATCAACGACGCGATCATCATGCCTTGTGCGACGGGAATCACCTGGTTTTGGAAATAGATCGTGTCGGTGGATTGCTGGCTGCAGGTGACAGCAGTACTAATGGTGGAGGTCTTGCAGATGTCAAAGATGCCCTGGGTGATCACCGTATCGACGGACTGGCCGGCGATGCCGTAGAGCTGGCGCCAGTTCGCCGCAACCGTGCTGGTCAGGTTCAGGACCCATCCGCAGGGCGCAAGAACCAGCCCGATGATCAGAATCGCTGGTGTCCTCATCGCTGAGTCGATGGTTCGCACTCGCTCTCTGACGCACTCATTCAGCTTCGACCATCGCACTTTGCCTTATAAACACGCGAGAGTGAAACTGAGGGTGGATCCTTCTATTCATACCTGACTGTTATTGCCCTGAGGGAAGAGTGCAAAGCTCTGATCGAGCGCTTTCGTAAACGCTGCATGTTTAGAAAAGGAATCATTTGCATAAATTCAAGGTTTCTGAAACCTCCTCTCAGTCGTCAACAGCATGCCTTTTTACTGCTTTATATGTGCGTGTGTGCAACATTATTTAATTAGAAAGTAATTTAGCACAGAGAAAAGTATGTGGACACCTGACCACTATAGCCATATGTCTTCTTTTAATATCCCATTGCAAAACTCTACTCCTGCTGTAATAGTACACTCACTGCATGTAGGAGTGTAAGTGTTGGGATTTGTGGTTATACACCCCCCAAAGACATTATGGAGGTCAAGAACTGATTTTCCAAACCACCCCAAGGATGTTTAGTGGTGTTTGAAAGACACTCCAGTTCTTTCACTCCAAACCATATCTTAATAAACCTCACTTTGTGATCACAGGAACTGTTGTGCTCGAACAGATTTCGTCTACACCCCTCAGGGAAATCTTGATGCATAATTCTAGAGCATGCAAATACATTCAGGGAAAAGCCAGATGTGGCTTTTATGGTCAGCTCCACACATATTTCTGACCATGTACTGGATTAAAAATTGATTTATATGAACATGAGTATTTGATAAATATGAAATCATTCCTGGGGTCAGAAATAGCTTGGAAGTTTCCCGGAAACCTGAAAAACTAATCTCTAACATTTTTCTAAACTTGGTGGTATTTTTAGACCGTATGCTTTTTGTATGGTGCTTGATAACTTTTGATGCAATCATAACACAGAGGAATACCTAAATGGTGTCTCGAAACTGCCAGACATGTCTAGCATTTCACCGAGATTCCTTTCTCAGATAACACCACCTACTGTGGTGCTATACAAAAAAGTCTTTTGTAATTATTGTTTTATTAAAGTAAAAAATAAGCTTTTATAATCAAACTTTTGTTTGTAAATAAAAACTTATAGTAGACTTATAGCAGCAAATAAAAAACTTTGGGTATTTTAACAAGAACTAAACTTTAGAGCTTTAACTAAAATTAGTCACATGTATGTTTTGTATGCAATTATCAAGTACACTGTTCTATTATTTAATGTGACTCGGTAAATGGATACATAGAGATTTCTGACTTTCTTTTATATACTTCCTTAGATTGAATAAATTAATGGCTTCTCATAATCAATTGACAGACTTATAACTTGCCAATCGACAAGTAATATATCAGAATTAGGTATAAAAGTAAACTTTCTTCTTTGTTCTTTAGCATAGATCTTAAGACACTGAATGAAATGGAGCAGAACCTTGTGTTTGCTGCTGTTTCCAGTAGAGTTGATGACATTTTTAACAACCTCACTCAGCAGGTCAGACCACATTAGTGCTGCAATTTTACACAAACACCTTGGTTTAAAATCAACTATATGACAACTAAATAAGTTAGATTATCCTGCCAGGAATTAAGTCCAAGCCAACTGTATATTTGGCTTTTTATCATTAAAATATGTTTTATTTTTGCTAATTTGTTTTAGGAAAAAAATATATGAAAAGCTACAGTAAATACCACACAGACACTGGAAGTTCAGCTCTGTGGTTCCTGTTCAAATACTTTGTCTCCATCTTGTGTTAACTGAAATAACATCACTTTAATCGTTTTTTTTTATTCTCCAAATTAGTCCATCCATCCAGGAACCTCTGTAGTCCAACTAGGGACCATGGAGGCCAATGGGGACCGTTGTATTTATTCCTATTTTGTATGACTGTGGTAGGACCAATGCCAGTTAGCCTAATCTGCATGTCTTTGGACTGTGGGAAGAAACCGGAGAACCCGGAGGAAACCCACCAAGCATGGGGAGAACATGCAAACTCTATGCACACAGACCAGATGCGGAAATCAAACCTAGGAGCGCTAACCACTATGCCACTGTGCCGCCAATTCTCCAAATGCAAAGGTGATTAACAAATGTTTATACTTAATATATATTCATATGTGTAAGATATGTTTTAAAGATTAACAACAGCTAAGCCACAGCGGCACATTTATCCATTTGTTAACTTGTGTTCTGGCTGTGGGAAGCTCAAGAATGAAAAGCCAAAATATTATTTTACAGGTTTGAGTAATTAACCTAATATTTGTAGCTGCGGGGATTCACAAGAGCATTGGTGAGGTCAGGTAATAATGTTGGGTGGGGAGGCCTGAAGCACAACTGAAAAGGTGTTCAGTGGGGTTGAGGTTAGGTAAAGCCACATTGTACAAAGACATACTGTACAGTTGTTGCTGTCAGCTTTCTGGCAAAAAATATTTGATAGAGAACTGAATATAACATTGGCAGCGGATGGTCAGCACTGAGATTCCTCACTTTGCTTTGGCTTCATCACTCAAAACAAGTTGGCCTACAAATAATATCAAGTTGGGCCTAATGTGTTCAACGATTAAAAAAAATCTGTAGCTTCAATGAAAAGATGAAATATTATATAAAAAAAAAAATTAAATAATGTTCACATGTTTACTTATTTAACTGGTTAGCACTGTCACCTTGGACCTCCAGGGTTGAGGATTCGGTTCCGTTTCAGGTCTGTGTGCGTTGAGTTTGCATGCTCTCCCTGTGCTCCCTGGGTTCTCCAGTTTCCTCCCACAGTTTGAAGACATGTAGGCTAGGTTAATCGGTGTTCCCAAATTGCCCATAGAGAGTGTGTGTGTGTGTGTGTGTGTGTATGTGTGTGTATGCTCTGCGCTGGATTGCCCCCCTGTTCAGGGTATAAACTCCCTTGTTCCCTAAGTCTCCTGGGATAGGATCCAAGCCCCTGCGACCCTGTATACAGGATAAGCGGTGTAAAAGATGAAAGAACGAATGAATAAATGAACATTTAAGTAATTTCACTAATATTTAAATAGCTGCATATATGTTCATAAAATAAATCCTAAATGAGGGGGTTTGTTAAGAACAGAGCAATTTAGTACCAATATATACTGTAGTCTAGATAATACAATAAACTATACAGGTACATTTTAATGGGATGATACTTTTATATCTTGTAGTGTCTTTAAAATGATCTTCAAAAATATATATATATTTTTTAAAGTAAATATGTTAGCAATGTGGTGCTCTATGATAGTTACACTTGAATGTTATCGTTTAGTTCTCTTTGTCTGCAGCCTGGTTTAGAGATAATCAGCGGGTGCTGTGCAGCAGATGAAGGGAGTTTTACATGGGAAAAGGCGGGTCAGAAGAGAAAACTGCGCGTTATGGAGTGAACAGGAACCACGACCTGACTGCGTCACTAACGGTTTCCTTCTACAAGTGCGTGCGCGCGCGTGCGGGCTTCAGATAAACCGCACGAGCTCGACACCTCCACACGCTCGCGAGAACGAAACCAGAAAACATGAACTTCACGTTTGCTCTCTTAGCAGGTAAGTTATATTTTAGTCATAGCGTTTGTATAGCGTCTTTATAATGATAAGAAATAAAACATTAGATATTAGGAAACAAAAACATTGTGGTATAAAATTGACGCTTACTGTTACACGTTTGGAGCTTAATTAAAATGTTGGGCTTCCTGTACATAAAGGTCTTGCATTGGTGTTCTCAATGACTAATAAACTAGACAGATAATATATTTCTAAATGGTACATAAAATGAACAATGTCAACTACTGTATAATAAACCAACCATGAACCTCAGTTCAATTTGGGGTCAATATTACCAAAGTGAGTCACTTGAAAATAAGCTACTACTTCTCCTGTCACTGTTTACCATCATCCCAATGTCATATAATCTATCAGAGTGTATATGATATTACACTACGTTCCAAATTATTATGCAAACTGGATTTTAGTGTCATAAACATTAAATGTTTAGTTTTTAAATTA
>JAQMYJ010000009.1:20626486-20643958 GCA_030014305.1 Clarias laeviceps
TTTGTTCAATAAAATTCTAATTATACACTAATGGTTGTTAACTAGAAAATTATACTGACTGTCATTTGCATTGACTATTTATGAAAATCAGAGAAAGATATCATTTGCGTAATAATTTGGAACGTAGTGTACATGATTAAAAACAATTATCAAACACAGACAGAATTACACTTATCGGATCATCTGTTATCACACCCTTTCATTTCATGTCCTTGTTTTCAACTAGCAAAGTTTCTTTACTCTAAAAATCAGAACAAGATGCAAATAATCTAATGAACATATTTGAGTACGAGTTCTTTGCCTTGTATTATATCTAATGATAAAAGATCTTAAACAAAATTGAGGGCTTAAATAGAATGAAAGAATTCCAAGTATGAACTCAGTATAAAATTTCTATTACAGAATCAAGCTGTGTATGCACTTCACCCAATTTTTATATTAATTTATTAACACGATCCAGCTGTTTAATATCTATAGCGCATTCAACAAAATACTTTATTACTTTTTCATTTTCTTTTGTTTTTTTTTCTTAAATATTGGAATTATTTTAGAAATGTAAGCCACAAAACTGAAATAAGTTATACCATGTTGGGGGGAAAAGTTTGCATCATAGTAACAGTAGTTTTTATGTTTATGTTTATGTTATTGAGTTTATGGAAGAAAAAAAATCGATTCAGATGAGGTCAGGCACTGATGGAGGGTAAGGAAGCCTGGAGCACAGCTGGTGTTCCATTTAATCCAAAGGGAGTTCATTGCGATTGAGGCCTAGTAAAGCTACAGTGTACAAGACATTCTATACTATTGTGTGCTTCCAACTTTCTGGCATCATTGTGGTGAAGGCACACATGGGTGTGGTGATCAGGTTTCCGCAAACCTTTGGAAAAGTGTTTTACACATCTTTAAAAAAAAATTTATGTGAGTCAAGATTGTCAGGCTTAGAAGACATCAGATGTTAACAAAGTACACAAATCATGATACTTGAGTAAATTTAAATGTATATGCCCCCCATAGCCAATTCTAATGGAGAATTAGAATGAGAAAAGCACAAAAGTAACAAGTTGTTACTTGTTCCATCACTGTCCGCTACCATCTCCACATCTGATTTCAAACACCTGCTACATAATTAAGTGCTTCACAGAGGGAAGGCAACTCATGCAGTTATTCATAATAGTCAGCAGGTAACGATATCACGGCTTTAAATACTATATAACCGCTCTGGTTATGTAATGCAAGGACATGCAGAAATGCAGTGAGGTAGAAAGTACAAATATTTGTAGTAGGACATAATGGCGTTAAAGGAAAAAAGTATCCATTAATAAAACAACTTAAGTAAAGTGCAGATACAAGAAATACATAGTCAAGTACAGTTGTGAAGTAAATGTATTTATTTTTATTTATTCCTTTTAGAGTACTTTATTAAACCGAAAGTGAAATTGTAATTTTCACATATGCCAGTTAGGAAGCGCAGGGTCGGCCCATATAGTAGACATGGTTTAGGGCCTGACTGTGGGGCTCATAAGTGGCAGCTTGATGTTGCCAATGTCAAGCCCCCAAGCTTCGGAACAGAAACCCAGTAACCAACAGCCTCAACAATATGAGCCACCTCTGCCCTAGTTACCTTCCACCTCTGAAACACATAATGTGACAGTGAGAGTTTTTTTTTTTTTTTTTTTACCATTGCTCTGGTGTTAACCTAAGAGCTACCAATCCAACAAGGGCATAGAATGATGCATAACACACAGGACAGCTACAAATATGATAGTGGTGGTGGTGACATACAGAAAATGAAACTAATGGGTAGAAAATGATCCTTGTTAACTAAACTAAGATCCTTATTATTAAAGTTGCTGACTTTAAATAATGTTTCTGTTTACACCTTCTGTGCAAGGCCACATTTGTGATAATTGGTGCCATATGCGAAATGTATTGTAGTATATTTACATATTTAGTCACATAAAAAAACACATGTACTAATGTACTAATAAGTAAAAAGGTTACAGCACAATGCTGAAGTAGTTGGCACTGTGGCCTTGCACCTCCATGGCTGACGGTTTACATCCCTTTACATGTTTACATAAAAATCCCACCTTCGGGTCTGTGTGCGTGGAATTTAAATGGTCTCTCCTTGCAGAAAGGCATGCACTTTAGGCTACTGAGGATATCAACATTGCCCATGATGTGCACTGTGCTGGACTGGCACCTCATTCTGGGTGTTTCCCACCTTGTGCCCATAGTCCCCTGGGATATGTTACAGGCTTCCCGCTACCCTGTACAGTATAAGCGGTATAGAGAATTAGTGAGTGAGAGTGAGAAAAAGGTCACTGTAATTTTACCGCCTGGAAAATGGTTTTTAATCGTAACTCTAATTATATCCATTTCGTAAGGTCTGATGCTAAGTGTAGGATGGGCTGAAAACCCCTCACCGACGACAGAAAAGAGTTCGACATGGACTCCCACTGTCATCTCATCTACAACTTCTACCTCCACAAAAGTGCCCACTACAACCTTCACTGCAATTACAACTTTACCATCCAGCTCCACTCTAAACACAACTGATCCAGCAACTATCACTGTTACCAACACCACTAACATCACCACTGTTGAATCAAATATGACGCAAGCGTTAAGTACAACCACATCACCAGAAATGTCCCCTAATACAACTGAACATGTGGCCGCCAGCAGCACCATAACTGCCACCAACACTGCCATCACCACCATCACTGCCACAGATGTCAGTACCATTATGATCTCCCCCACTGCCAGTGGCACCAGCAACTCCACTGGCATAACATCCGCTCTGCCAACATCAAGGCCTTTCTCTTCCTCAACATCATCTAATCATTCAACCACAACAAATGTGAGTTCTAGTTCAACATCCATCACATCATCAGTGACATATACCTCGTCTTCCACTTCAACTACTCCACCAACAACACTATCAACAGTAAAGACAACATCGTCCACGGTGCCATCCAGTACATCAACGGTCTCAATCTCTGCCGGTCCTGTCAAGGCTCTGAGTTCAGGTAAAACACTCAACTTCATATGTAGTATAATTTTTTAACTTACTATTGTCATAGCAATAAAACAAGATTATAGACAGAAAAGTTATTTCACATTTAACTGTGACATTTTACAGGCAACTGAGATTTTACCGGTCAGTCAGATCTTATCATCACAAAGGTCAAAAGACATAATTTTTCGGCATAAACTCCTTGCTTTTCAATACACTTCGTCCATCTGTCAACAAGCTTTCGTATTCCATCATTAAAATGTTTTACGCTGAGTTGTGACTTGTGAGCCAAAAATGCACAGCTGTCTTCACGTCTTTGTCAATGTTTAGGCTTCAGCTATTTAATAAGCGTCTCACTGTAACGAGCACTGTTGATTGTTCAACCTTTTTCCTGATAATGTTCCAATACTGGCCCTTGATAATAATCCCAGTAAACTGTAAGCATAAATTTTCCAGCTGATGGTTGACTTTTGAACTTTTTCTCAGTCTGTGATTGAGAATGTTTCTGTCCCATACTCTGCCATTTGCTCTCATGCTCGTAGTGATAAATCCACGTCTCATCACCAGTAACGATTCTCTTTAAGAAACTTTTACCTTCCTTAGAGTATCAGTCCAAATTTTGTTTGCAGATATCCAAACACTTCTGTTCATGTGTATGAATCATGAAAAAATGAATACAAATTCCATAGCCAATACTGGCCAGATTCAATATACAGTAGCTACAAAATATCACACTGGATCAGCTTTCTTGTTAGATTGCTCAAAATAATAGACATAGATAATTTATTTTACTGCCAGATCTGTTTACAGACTAAATGTACGACCCACACAAAAGGCCAAAGTACAAATTTTACAGTGTGTAAAACTTGTTCCTCATCAAGTAAACATTGACCTAAATCTAAAAGATCACAGTCCTTACTGTAACTACAATAAAACATATTGGTATTTGTACTCTTTTTTTTTTTTGCCATCATCATACCATCATACAGTATCTCATTCCATAAGAGAAAACTTCAATATTCAGTGCTTAGTTTTTAACAGTAGAAGATATTGCAGTGTACACTGCTACGTAATTTTACAACAGCTGTAAGCAGTCCTTCTATCACTTGATTTTTTTTCTCTTTCTCTTTCTATTGAATTCACTAAGAAGAAATTTTGTAATGTTGTAAAAGCTTGTAATGTTAGAGAAAAACTGAAAGGTCCTGAAGACCTTCTCACGATATAAATTTTTACCAAATTTGACTGGTACACATCACTCTGACCGAATGCACTGATGTCTAAATCTATAAATGTTACACAGACATCTCAGGAAAATCTTTTCCTAAGGAATAATATTATATTTTTTATTATTATTATGTAATGTGTCCACTGTACAAGTCCATGTGAATTAACTTTTACTATACAATAAATAACTATTATTTTTATTTGTATTTGTAGTCGTAGTAGAGTAGTAGTAGTAGTAGAAGTAGTATTACTAATAATAATTTGCTTTTCAATTACCACTACACTAAAACTACAGTAGTTACACACTTGATGAGTATAACTTATACCACATTGTAAAAACAAATAAACAAACAAATAAATAAATATCCTCCAGGTAGCCATTTGTATTTATTTTATTTCACTTGTAATAAAATTAATGAATAAAGTCTAGCCTGGTCACCGTCCATTGTGTATTTCCGAAAGTACTGCTCATCATTTGTCACATGTGTTTTCTCCACAGTGGGCGTCGCCGCCATCACCATTGGGTTCATAGTTCTGGTGCTATTATTACTGGGCGTAGTGTATTACTTCAGAATTAAGTAAGTAAACAAAATCAAATTTCAGCCTAAATGTTAATCGCTTGCATGACACTTAGATAGATAGAATTCTCTATGAGGACCATTAGGTATAATGTCTTACTGTTTGAACATATCCGTTTGAAGTCCTTAGTTATCAGGTGCTACTAAAGAGAAACAATGAGGAGAAAAAATACTTTTATTGTACACAAAAGTAGATTCCGGGTCTTAAAAGGTTAAGACAATCAAAGTTCAGGTATGATGTAATGTAGCACTGACTTGTGCGGGTAGTTCCTCTAATGTTTCAAGGTACATTTTTATACATTAACTTGCAAGTCATAAAATAAAGACTTGGCACTATTTATAGCTAGACAACAAGGAAGAAATGAGTAATAAAGTCAGTGATTTACATGTGGTTCTTACAGTGTGTGTGTGTGTGTGTGTGTGTGTTTGGTATAGGCGTCCTTCCTATGGTCGTCTACTGGATGACACAGAACGAAGCTCAGTGGGGAATTTCTTCAACCCTATGTTTGATGGCTAAGTGCCACTTAAGAACATGACCTAGTATGGATCCACTTCAGACGGCGGGATTTGGATGATCAGAACCCGACTTGAACGAGTAGACTGTGACTATTCTAATGAACATTGTACGCCCTTTCAGAGAACTCGTGATCTGCTAACCTGAAGAAGTTACATAGGTGTGTAAAACTGGAAATGTGAAGTTCTTATAAATAAGTGATTTTATTTGACAGACGATCAAAGACGTGCACTTACTGTTGTTGATGTATTAGATATTAAATGGTAGATACAATAGATGTGTCAGTTCAGTGAAATGAAGTGTTCGGTTTCTGTTATGACATTAATATTAAATAATTAGAAAAGTTTAGACATTTACAAACTTGTAGTGCACCTGAAGAGACTTTTGAATAAATACTTTAATTTATGTTAATAGTCTCCCAATTGATAGTGAGGCAGATGATATGATATTGATATTGCAATAAATTGGGAAAAATATAAGTCCTTTTCACCAGTTGAATTATGTCCATCTGTTCTCTTGTTTTACTTCAATGTTTTGTAAATGTTAAAATTCTATTTAATGTCGTACCACTGTTTTGCTTTTACCAGATCTCAGGGAGAACAAAAATAAAGGGATGGCTGCAAATATGGTTGTGTGGCCATATTGTCCAGCTCTGATCACTTATGTTATCTGTGTTAATGTTTGTATATCTCTGATGTTACTTCGAATACATTTTCAGTACCTTTTTTCATTAAACCTCATTTCCTCTCACTTCTCTCTCTGAAATCCAGCCTAGTCAAACTATCTGTCATTGGTCTTTTCTCAAAATAATATCATGGCAGAGACATTATCATAGCTCATAACTCCCACATTTAGCTTAAAACAGACTGTAGCCTGTGTTACTCAGCATTTAAGAATCTTTTTACTTCTTCATAGTAACGAACAGTTGAGAGTTTTATTTTCTTGTCAATATAATAATAGGTCTTAACTGGTAGCATGCAATTACACATGGAAATGGTCAAGGCTGTAATTAGAACCCTAAATAAAGCACTAAGCCAGTAGAGGAGATGGAGTCACTACATCTGGGTGTTTGATTGACATGATGTTGGTTATTATATTAATACTGCTTTAGCTTAGTGGTGTAAGAAAATGAATATTTTTTCTAATGTTTTGTAATTGTTTTTCTCCATACCACTAAATCTAGGCTGCCGTGTTTTCTGATTCATGTCACCAAATCGACTTCCTGCTTGCGTTTCTGACCTCATTTTGGGTTCTACATCAGACCGCAATATCTTTTGAACTGTAGCTTTGGTAAAATATGTAGGCAATATTTGTGTGAGACGGCCTGTGAAATCCCTTCACATGGAAACACTTTACATTTTCTACTGCATAGAATCATATACTGAAATGTAGATAAAAATAGAGTCCTGAACTGAAATGTGTTTTGCTTTTGCATGTATCTCAACTACAAGCAAGGTTTTAGCATTTTTAAATTCTGATTTGACTACAAAAGGGAAAAGGGAGACTACTGCACAGGAGCATAAAGGATATATTGACAGTTAGCATTTGATTAGAAAAAAGAAATTCATTAGGTATGTGTCTGTTTCACTGAAATTTAGCTCTCTAGCTTCTAGATCTAGCTTTGACCCAAACATGACATCAGAGTAAGGAAATCACACTTAGCTAACAAGGTGCAATGTGTGTTAAACTGGCTTCCTTATCCTGTATAATCTTTGGGGACAGAGAGCAAACACAAGGTTAAGAAGTAAATAAAAACACACATACACACATAAAAAAACATCTTTTGATGAAATATTAAATGCGATTTTGATCCAAATCTGATTTTCACCTTCTTCCACTGTTGAAAGGATTCAGCAAAATGTGACAGGATTTACAAAGCTGGCATGTTTATGATGGGTGTTTAAGTCAAACCAGGACTTGTGATGAAATTTATCTTGAATGAAGGTGTAAAACAAAACTTTTACAAAAGATTGTAAGTCATTTTCAATAACATTTTCATTAACATTCAACGTGTGGAACTCCCAGTCTTTGAAAATCGACAGATAACTTGTCAACTTGCAAAAGAGATGCATCTGTCTGTGGGAACTGTACACACAATCATTCATCATCATCACTTGCACATTGCAGGAACTCAGCTGAAAGTTATTGCCACATCACCACACAGTATTGACCTTGATCTAAACATCTCCACATTTTTGGGTTCCTGGGAGACCAGGTTCTCAGACGTGAAGCAGGCAGTTTGATCATGGCCCCAGCATACTGAGAAAATGTTCTACAAGGTGGGCCATTTATATGGATACACCTTAATAAAATGGGAATGGTTGGTGATATTAACTTCCTGTTTGTGGCACATTAGTATACTGTACTTTGACGGTATCCAGGCACTAGTGAAATGCTGGAATAAGTGCATTAGTGTAGCAGGGGATTATATAGAGGAATAAATGTTGGAGGTTTTTAATTCCATAACTGTGTTCTGTTATCCTGAGCAATCAGAAGTCTCGGTTTGACTTGAACGACCATCATAGTTTCATTCTGATCTGTTTTAAATTGAAGACATAAGACGTTAGACAATAAAGGCTGATGATCACTAGGACTTTTTGCATCATGGAATGATAGGGTTGTTCTCATTAGGTTTTCTTTCAGAAGGCGAAGGATGACCAGGTTGTGACACTGTTAATGTTTCACTTTTTACTTTAAATTTAACTAAAATTCCATCAATAGTAGAAAAGGGGATTAAGGATTCCTAGCCAGCCGTCTCTTGAACAATCCATTCTCTAGCCTCTCAGCACTTCCAGGCGTGCTTAAAGGTGGGGATTTTCCAATCTGAAAAGAAGGAAACAAAACTTATAAGAACTTATACTAATAAGAACAGATGTTGTTCCATATATTTTAGCTTAAAACTTCTGGTGTCTGTTTACTGCTTGCATATCTATGTAGTTGTGAATGCATTTCCTGTATGAAACACAGGATGTGGGTAGTGTGGAGGCTCAGCAGGCTGTCTCACATTTCCAGTTTCTGTAGAAATGTAACTTTCCGTGCAGGTTCTCCATGTGTCCACCTGGCTTTCAGATGTGAATGTGTGTGTGTTCATGAACTGTGATGGAATGGCATCCCATTCAAGGTGTATTCCATCATAGATCTGGGTTAACCTCCAGATCCACTCCAAGTCTAGATGTTCGGACTTCTAGAGCAAGTTCATTCCAACACCAACTGAACAGCTGAGTCACCTACAGTCTTCAAACAACATCTACAGAACTATTTTTCCTTCAGTACCTGGATTAAAATGAAAAAAAAAAGAACCATCTTCAACAATGTTTTAGACCGATTGTATTGATGCTCAAAATACATTGTATTGATACCGTAGTGAACTACAGTAGTATAAGGTATATACAGTATAAGGTGTATGTATATTAATGGAGACCTCAAAATACTTATGTAAGTAGCTCAAGATAAGAGCATCTGCCAAATGACATAAATGCAAATGTAAATGTAAAAACACTTCCTCAGCACTCTGTAGGCTAAAACAGGTTTGTTTTCATAATCAGAGAATGTCGCCCATTGAAAGGTTCATGATGTGGTTAAAGGGCTCTTTTGCCATTCATACAAAGCGCTAATGAAAGGATGCTAAAGCGGATAAGAGCTAATGAGTGGGTGCTGAAGTGAGAGCGCTTGATAACCATAATGATGACACACTCGGGCGCCCTTCCTGTAAAAAAGCTGCTCATCCTGCTACTCCTCTGGCAGTAACTGTGGCAAAAGATGGCAATGATGGAACAGAAAAAGTAAAAAAAAAAAAAAAAAGCATGTACAGTATGCACACTGTGGCATATAGCCAAAAATCGGTTGCACTTCCTGTAAAGTCAGTAACCAAGTGTAACCAAGAGATGTCAGCAGTTCCTCTTTACAGTAAGTTAGGTGTTTGTTCCACTTCTACACAGTGACATGTAAAGTATGCAACAGAAAAAAAAACACTCAACAGGGAGGAAAAATTTTTTAACATTTTAAACATTCAAAAAGAGATCTGGATGAAAGCATTGGTCAAACATAGTTTAGGAGTAAATTATACTTTGCCCACCAAAAAGAAAGTCACACACTAATATTTCATCTGTCTGCTTTTTGTTTTGTACAAAAATCCCCAAACTTCTTAATGCTGTTGACCAGTCCATGTGTGAAAATGATGTCTCATGCTCCCTGAGCCACTCTTTCAAAATTTGAGGCTGATGAATCCTCACCATTATGCCCCCGCCGTCAGGGAAGAAAAATTACATTGTTGGAAAAATCTGCTCATTCAGTATATTCAGGTCGTCAGCTGACTTCATGTGTTACGATGTTGCTGAACCTAGACCTGACCAACAGAAGCAACACCAGAGCATAACACAGACCAGAGCATAACACTGACCAGAGCATAACACTGACCAGAGCATAACGCTGCCCCCACAGGCTTATACGGTAAGCACTAGGCATGATGGGTGCATCACTTCAAGCACTTCTGTTCTTACCCAGATGCACTCGTGTGTGTGGTTGTGGAAATGCTCTTACTTTCACTGTTAAACAGCTGTGGGTTCTACTGTTGTTGTTGTTTTTTGAGTGATTTGATTTGAAGCGTTTAAGCGATCCCCCATCACTCTTATTTTCATCATCTATCAGTATGTTTTCTGACTACATTTGCTCCACAAAGATGAAGGCTCACCAATATCCTTCCAGGTTTAATAATTCAGTGGACAGTTCTTAACCCAATTTTATTAGTTTCATTAATCTCTTTGCTTAATACAGGACAATAATTTGCCTTTTGAATCAGAGTAACATCTTTTACATGACCACATGATATGTCTTCTGCATCACTCACTCACTCATCTTCTATACCGCTTTTATCCTGTATTCAGGGTGCAGAGGGCCTGGAGCCTATCACAGGAGGCTTAGGGCACGAGGCGGGATACACCCTGGACAGGGTGCCAATCCATCACAGAGACGGGAATCGAGCCTGGCTGGGAATCGAATCCGGACCCTGGAGGTGCAAGATGACAGTGCTAACCAATACACCACTGTGCCACCTTCTCACTGCATTAGTTAGGGTTAAATAATTTGTTTCCAGCTGAACCATATTAATCTCTGCAGTAATTATCCAACGGAAGGCTTTTAACTTAGTTAAATACAAGTGGTGATTTTTTTCAGCGGGCAGTGTATAATACGTTTATTGAGCATCTTGGCTCATTTGATGATTGACCCCAAGCAACCTTACTGTCCCTTTCCATATTTTTCGAAGCAAAAAGTCTACCAAATCTACCAAATTGCATTTACTAATCTTGAAAAATGGTGTAGAAAGTCTACTGTGGGAGTTATTACAATTTTAATAGGTTTACTTACATGCAGAAAGAACATTATTATCATATAATTAAAGTGGAGCAACTCATCAACATTTTTTAACAGTCCATTTAGTTGTAAAGTCCACTGGTTCCTTGCATATGAATTTATTTTATTTAAATATGTAACTTATTTTTTTTTTTTTTTCGTAATTTCGTTTATATTTCTTAAAATGTTTTATTTTTATCAGTTCCCCTACTTCCCCCAAAAGGCTCTGCCTTTGCCAGGCCACAGTTGTAAATAAGAAACCTGTTCTTAATCTGTCTTGCCTGGTTAAATAAAGGTAAATAAAAAAATAATAAAAAAAATACCCTCTTCTAAGTTTCTATATTTGATAGAGTTACAACAAGAACAGGAATTATATGGCTTAATAAGGAGATCAATACTGTATAACTTTTTTTGGAGTTTAAGGGAATATTTTCCCCTGCTGCTGTGAAACATCAATTTTTACTGTCGGGTACACATTGGGAAAAAAAGGTTGGATTGCACACAAAGTGCAAATGTACAACTGTATAAGTGAATGAGCGCATGAGTGTGTGTCCTGCGATGGATTGGCACTCTGTCCATGTTGTACCCCGCCTCGTGCCCTAAGTCTCCAGGGATAGGCTCCAGGCCCTCTGCACCCTGTATACAGGATATATAGGTATAGACGATGAGTGAGTGAGGTTGGCTGGCTTGCTTTCTTATTAGCAAGCGGTTCTATCCTGGTACATGTTCCACCGGGTACAAGGCTTTCCTGAATGGTGTAAGTGTGAAAATCATGAAAAAAATTTTTGTAGATATCCCCCATCACCATTCCCAACTGTGAATATCTTTTGGAAGGCAGGATTTTCATCATTCCAGAACAATTTGCATTCTTTCAGTAGAGAATTCACCCTTTCAGGAAAAAGCTTCAGTGGTGCTGACAATGCTTTGCCTTCATTTGCTCTCAAATATTTCCCAAACCATGATTAGAAATTGGCTTTTAACCAGAAATCAGCCAACTTCTTCACTGAACATGTGGTGCATAATAGTACTGCTTGAACAGTAAATTAATAGTTGACTACCATTCATAAGTCACACCTTATTACCTAATGCATCACACACTAGTGATTTTGGCTCACCACGGTCTAGAATGTGGTTAAATAATAACAGAACTACTGACATTTGATGTCACAGACATCAAAAATTATCCAAACATATGAGCAACGAAGGATGACAACTTCAAACTAGGAGAGACCGAAACCTGTGGTGAGCTTTTGACGATGATGGAATTTTTCCTGATGATTAAGAGACTGGCTTTTTTGGAGTGGGTCTAAGGACAAGTCTGCTTTGGCAGAGATGATGCTTTTATGGAAACATTATGTAGTGTATATGAATAACACCATATACATGAGTAACATCTTGTATATGTTGTTATTCATTTGCTCTTTGTAGATTGAAAGGAGTTTCTACTGCAATCTTCAATCCAATACACCTCTGGACTATTATTCATCACAAAGATAATTTCCTAAAATGATCCTGGTCCAACAGAAATCCTTCTTTTTGCTAAAAAAATAAAAAATAAAATAAAAACATTATTAGTTCAAAGACCAAGATTGAAAAACACATTGTTCCATTGTTCGATTCTCTTACCAAAAAAGTATACATAACTTTCAAGTAAACTTCAAGTATAAACTTCAAGTATATTTTCAATGTGTACTTTATGGAGTAAGTATACTAATGTTCAGCATTAACATTGATTGTCAATTATGTAAATGGTCACAGCATCGTGGGTACCCAAGGCTCACCCATACCTGCTGGAACCAAAAGCCAGCCATCTGGTTAGATCCCACAAAAACCTAAAAAAAAAAAAACCCAATCCAATCAAGCACCCATGGGATGCACCACACAAACAAATCAGATTCATGGAGGCTCTGATCCACAACTCACAGCACCCAAAAGATGAGCTGACAAAGTCCTGGAGAGTCTTGTAGAGTCATGTCCCAAGGGGCGAGACCTGCCAACGTGGAACCTACTGTACATAATGGTTTGTGTTCTAATGTTATGGCTGATCAGTGTATTGTGAAGTAACCTGTAAGTGATAACCTGTAAAAGATACTAGTTATGTAGTTCTAGCCCACTTTATATAAATATACTTTGAAGTCCAGTATACTTTCGGGAAACTACTAGTTTAGCAATTTTATACTGCTAGTATACTTGTAAGGTTTGTGGTTTTGTTTTTTTAAGTAAATGCAACATCCTTCTTGTTGATTGATACCCACAGATTATTTTTGTTCTTTTAAACAGTAGGTTTCTATTTAGGTATAACTTCTTATAGCTTTAAATGTACTTTGAGTAGACTTAAGTTAACTAATATGAACATGATAAGTAGACTACTCACATAAAAAAAATATCACAAGCCATATTCAGGATTAAGAACATATATATTGTTCATAAATCAGAAACTGCACACAATTAATATATTGATACCACAATATGATATCTCAAATCAACATTGCTTGGGTTAAACTCCTAAACAAACCCTGAAATGATGCTATTGTCTTTTTCTTTTGCCCACCCCAAAATGAAGGAAAAATGAACTCTCCACTCTTTCACCCCTTAGGACTGATTAATATGTCTGATTAATATATAATATAATTTCGTCCTTGTATATACTACTTTAATGGCTTAAAATATCAGCTACAGTACTATGCCTAAAGTCTGTTACTCTCACACTTTAAAAGAACTGTCAGTAAAATTGACTAGATGTTTACTGTATTTGTTACATAAAAAACAAGAACACAGGGGCAATGATGGTGGAACACTTGTGATGGATTGGCATCCCCATCCAGAGTGTACACTGCCTCATGCTCCAAATCCTTAGGGATAGGCTCCATGCTTCCTGTGACGCTCTACAGGATAAGAGACATAGAGTATGATTCAGTGAGTGAGTGAGTGAGTATTCCAGCCCAAACCTAGAAGACAAGTATATTTGAAAATTAAATATAATGCAACTATAATTTTCTTAAGTATACTGTATTTTGATCAAGATATTATGCTCAAGTATAGGCCAAAGCATGATTAAACATTTCTGTCGACTTGTCAGTTTGAAGCACGTATACTTAAGTGCATGCAAAACCAAAATCATATGCACTTATTTTTTTGTAGAAAAAAAGTTATAGTAATAGGACACTTGAATAATCTTCTTTCTCATAAAATCAGAATTACTATCAATTACTAAACAAGTTTTTGTGTTAGAATAAGAAAGCATCAAAACCAGGTTTAAGAAACAGTGATCTTTTCAGGATACATTTTTCGCCATTTCACTAAGGCAACAGTTGACCTACTTGAGTCACAAAATCCCAAACAATAAGTTTATGGTTAATGTGTCATCTGTGTTGGCCAGGACTGGGAACCAACATTCATCAGCTAACTCACAAAGCATTTATGGGGAAAAAAAAAAAAACACACGTTCCCAGAATACACTCCTGATGTTGATGAAGTGGTTACTGAAAATGAATAGACACTATTCTACACCAGAGGCTTAAAGAGGTTCCCTCTCCAATTAAAATCACTTTAGGAACCATTTATGTTTTCAAAGAGTAAAACAGTATATTTTTTGTCAGTTTATTCATGTTGACACAGATGCTAGACTATCTTACATTCCTCAGTTAAGTTTAAAATAAGAATGGCATAAAACATAATTAAAACACAATCATTTGATTGGAAAGTAAGATGGTGTGGTGCAGTTTATTTTAAAGGATATAATTTAAAAAAATATTGTTTGATAATGCATGTAACGATCGAGGTTAGACATAATTTATAGTGCAAACTCTTTTCCTCAGTTATCTTTTTCACATTAAAGGTCTTCAGAAAGTGGAAATGGTTCCAGGGTGTTGTCTTTTAAGTGGCTTTTTGTCTTCTTCCAAACCAAGCTAAAACACAGTAAGCAAATGATTCAAACTAATGTTTGGATTTCCACACTGTAATTATACAGATTAAGTAAGAGCACTGACGAGAGCCAGATGTCAGCGGATATTGCTCAAAGCTTGCCGAGCATCACTCATTTATCAGTCTGGACGGATTCCTGACTAAACCCACCCTGATCTTACAGCTGATCGCTATATAAACCGTAGCAGCCCAGAAGCAGACACACAGGGGTACGTGGACTGAGCACTGAAGCAAGGTAACGTTTAGTTTAAAAGCTTTTGTATGTCCAGGGATATTGTGTTTATTTAAAAGCTGTTTCACAGTGCAACCATTTGTTACGGTAACCTTCTTCACCTGAAGGATGTGGACATTCAGGACAGCACTGCTGGTGGCGCTCCTAGCATTTGTATTTGCCAAACCAGTAAGTTGCTTAATTATCTGATTAGCTGATTTAATCCAAATCAGAATTTTCAGTCACAACTGGATTACACAGCAAGACTTTTCTCACTGACAAATTTCACTCTGTTTCCAGTTTCGTCCATGGAGAGGAAACAGACATCTGGTGATAAACAGGGGATTTCAGACCTCTGACTCCTTGGAATCAAGCAAATCAAGCAACACGTCAGACTTGGATGACACAAGCTCATCTTCTGAATCCGATATGTCTGCCTCCAGTGAATCTAGTGGTTCTGCGACTAGCGACTCGAGTGAATCCAGCGAATCTGCATCATCTGAGGAGGAGGTTTTCACCACTGCTGAACCAGAGACCAGTAGCGGTATAACTGATGCACCACCGTTGACCACAGATGGAGGCATCACGTGTGTTACTGTGCAGCCTGAAACCGAGCCTAGAGGGGACAACTTTAAGTTGGTGTAGCATTAAGCTTTTTTTTTTTTTTTTGGCTCTCATTTTAACAAGTTTTTGAATCACTCTTTCATCCATCCCATTTGCAATGGAGCAACATTAGCAGAAACACATATAAGCAGCATTGTCATTTTATTTCAGGTTTTGTACTGTTTTTGTATTTTAGCATTACCATTTCTTTCTGTTTCTCATGTAAAGTGAACTTTTAGTATTTGATGCAGTTCAAAGTAATAATAAAGATATTATGTATTTAGACTTGTCTGCTTTAATGTTTTTTTTTTGTGTATGCATGTTAATATTTATATTCCAGGTATAAATGTTATTATACCACTTATTGATGCTTCTTTTCATTTCAAATATTTGCTTATTTTTAAATTTGCTTGAAATATGCAAAATTATCTGTTAGTAAAAAAAAAAAAATTCATTACAAAATGCTTAATACTTGTTTCATGTTATCTAGTGAAAGATGAGAACATTTTGATAAATTCCAAGATATTCTCTGGTCATAAACCAAATAAATATTTTGCCTGCTTTTAAATGTTAAGATCAGTCAAACTGAAAAGCAATAAAAACTGAAAGAAGAACTTAATAAAACCTTTTTCCTCACTTTATTTTTGAACATAATACATATCTACTTTTCTCTAAAATTATGTGTTTGTAAAGTCATAACATGACTTTTAAGCATTAGACATCATCAAGGAATTAATGTAATTTCAATTTAAATCTGTGAGAACAAGATGGAGATCTAATTCCTATCACTGTAATCAAATCAGTTTGCATTGTGACAGTTAACTGTTAGCATGCAGCTAGTTTGTATGGTCTGAGTTATTATGCTATAGCCAACATTTGAGATTAGGAAGAACTTAGCCCTGGCTTGCACCAATAAGCCATAACATAAAAATGATCTGCCCTATATTATGTAGGTCCCACTTGTGCTACCCATCAAAGCATGGACTCCATTAATGGACAGTAGTCAACATGGGCACTCTGACCTGATATTTGGCTGCGCAGACCATGACGCAGCAGACTGGTATCATATTGTTTAGCAATTTGTTACAGCTGTACTTTTGTAGATCTGAACCAGACAGCCTAGTTTTCACTGCGTGCATGCATCACAGAGTGTCCATGACCCTGTACCTGTGTCACCAGTTTCACCTTTTTTTTCACCACTGCATACCAAGAACACCCCACAAGACCTGGGTACTGTTTTGGAGATGCTTTGACCAAGACGTCTGGCCATCACAATATAGCGTTTGTCAAAGTCATTCATGTTCTTACGCTTGCCCATTGACATTGACATCAACTATAAGAACTGAATGTTCACTTGATGCATACTGTATATCCCAGGCCCTGAAAGCTGCCACTGAAATACAATAATTAATGACATTCACATCACCTGCCAGTGGTTTTAATGTTATGGCTGAACTGTGTATAGTACACTTTTGTGTACACTTTTTGAAACTTCAGGCAAGTTTACACCTAAAAGTTCTATTGAATGTTCTCTTTGGAAAGAGAGGTGATTTATTATGATATTCATACAGAATTATTACATTTCATAAGTCATTACTCTGGTGGAGAATCCAAACTACAGATTCTCTCAGAAATAATAAGGTTTTTAGATAAAGCATTTATTTAGTCGACCTTTCATGATGGCATTGAATCTGTATTACATATTGCATTTACAATTATTACAGCGCCATCTTGTGGTTCATTATTTCCTATGTTGTATTGTATTTGTCTTTGAAATTAGGATTTTTCTTGCAGTAGTTTTAAATTGTGTTATGTAATTGTAAAGTGGTCTCTTTATAGAATGAGTTTAGAGCTTGGAAATGAGATCCCACACATGTACATCAGTATGAGTGTGTATCTTTATAAAATCTGAAATATATTTGGATATATATTTTAATATTACCATGCATGGTTAATGGCTCTCTATATATAGCAGCTATATAAACTCAGCAAAAAAAGAAACGTCCCTTTTTCAGGACTGTGTATTTCAACAATAATGTAAAAATCCAAATAA
>JAQMYJ010000009.1:20645586-20665274 GCA_030014305.1 Clarias laeviceps
TTTGAAAAAATGACATTTTGAAATAAAAACAGCATGAATTAAATAAAATGCCTCTGCAATAATCTCTGTTATTGGGAAAAATAATTTGCAGAGTTATTATTCAATTATTTCACAATATCATTCTCATATTACATGTATGTGTCTTATTTATTCATAGAGTTATTTGTTTCATCATGTCCTATTTATTTATTTAATTTTGAACACTTTGGAGTTCCATAGTTTTTTTGCATAAGACTCAAGACTCACCTCTTTTTTTTATGCATGCAAATGCTTACAACTTATTTATTTGCACTTTTTATTTATTTTTGTCTGAACAGTCTCTTAAATGATGTGTCCCTTTCTTTTCTAACGAACACTTTATGTAACTTTATGTATGCAAATAAATATACAAATCACAATTTTTTTTAGCACTGACTCATAAAACAAAAAAACTCTGTAACAGAGGTTGATCTAAAAAAAAAAAGTTTTTTGTATGGTATGTTTTTGTAAAGTTGCTTTGTTAAATTGCTCACTGTTGAAAGCACTATAAAATTTTTATTGAATTAGTTTGATTATGGCAAAGATGTGATGTAATCAAGGTATATGTGTTGTTTTAAATCAATTGTTTTAAACTGCCTTCAGACTTCTAATGTGTTAAACCACTCAGTGATGGGGCTTAACCATGAAAACACCAGAGAAATGTGTGTGACTGCCAGTTGCCTTGTACAAAGTTTGGAATTAACTGTCTTGGTTGTGTACTAACTCTTAGAGTGTTAAATAAAAATGGGAAAAGCATACTAGTCATTGTTATAATAAATGATCAAGAGGGCACTTTTGTTTTATGAAAAGTGAAAAAAAAAAGAATTTATTCATGAAGGAAAAATCGTGATACAGGAGAGAATAAAATATATTACATAAACTTATATTAAATGATTGTGCAAATGTAGATTTGTTTAAAATAGACAGCTTTTTGACAGGTAACAAATGCAGCCTCGGTACTAGACCTGGTTTGTCTGAGCTGTAACATTGCTTTTTGCTAATCACATGACGTGAAGTAAGTCAGATGTCGCCAGCAGGTTTGGGGTATTTAAGCGACGACGACTTCTGTTTTCTTATCGCTGAGCAGGGCAGGCTGGTCGGCCGCGTTGGTCTCCTCGCTGCTCTCAGATGAGTTGCTGTCGGTCGTGGTGGCCTCGGTTGTGCCCTCCTCGCTGCTCTGGCTGTCCTCGTCACTCTCCAGACTGGGAGTGGCATCGCTGGCACTGGAAGAGGGAGCGGACTTCTGCTCTTGCTGGATCGTGTCACCACTGTCCGTGCCACTTGCGACATCCAGTCCCTGGTCCAGTCCGTCGTGCACTTGAAGAGCCTGAGAAAGAAGAAGAACTTACTGAGTCTCAGATTTTGTAATATTGTTTTTTTTTGTTTTTCAGAATAATGCTTCCTTTAAGAAAACTTAACATGTTTCAGGACTATTTTCAATTATTCTTTCAACTATTACAATTACCTTGTACAGTTTCAGATCCGCACCATCATGCTGGTTCTTGTCAGATCCATATGATTTATAAGAAGAAGGTCCTTTCTCGATGTCGTTGCCATCCACATAATAACCCGGCTTCTTGTAGTCACTTTGGAAGCCAATGCTGTCTCCACGTCCATCGATAACAGGGATCACGGTTGTCTCGACGGTAGGAGGAGAACTGGTGGGATCCACATTCTCATCTGACTCATCGCTGTCACTGTCATCATCATCATCAGCATCATCATCCTGAAGACAGAGCACAGTTGTGAGTAAACCTTATTTGTAGGAATTTATACATTTCTCGTACTTATGAACTCATCTAAATATCCTCATTTATCCTAAACCATTATTTATCTTAGTTTGATGTTCTGTGGGATATACTGTAGTAGTCAGAAGCAATAACAAATTACTTTTCCATTTTGAAACAATGGGTTTTTGAACAATGGGTGTGAATTAATTTTTTTAAATAAAAGCATACGAAGTGAACAGACTTTTGTTCTTTGTTCTAAAAGAGAGTCTAATAGGGTCAGCAGAGAATGAGAATGAGTCTCCCTTACCTCTTCAGAGCTAACATCAGCGACCGGAGCGACTTTCAAGCCCTGAAATAAAAATCGCAATGTAAAAAAAGAAGAAGAAGACAAAGAAGAAGCACTCACTTTAAAATATGTGCTGAGTAGCCATTATAAAATACTTGAAGTTTGATTAAGTTGGCTGTGTGAATTAAATTCTAATTCAGTCGATGCCTTCGGAGGTTGATTTGACCCCCACAGTCGTGTAAAAGTGAATCTAAAATTCAAGTCATGCTTACCTGAGTATCTACAGGCTGCACGTCAGCACTCTCTGAACTGCTGGCGGAACGTTTCACCTGCAATTTAATCCCAAAAGACAGACTCATCAAACAGCAATTCTGTGACAAAGGAATTTTTCTGTAATACTTAAATATTCTATCCTAAACCAGAGTCATAATTTAAATTACTTAAATAGAGCAGAACAGAACTCCATACAATAGTGTAAAGGTTTGTAAAAATTGTAATATTGTTCATATTGCATTGAACTTACAGGGTGGCAATAGACCGCCGCGAAAAGGAGCATGAACACAATGACAGCCTTCATTTTCCTCGGTGTTCTAGGAAAGTAGAAGGATTACATATTATCTTTAGATTAATGTTACGTACAAATTTTAATCGAAAAACAAATGAATAAAACATGCAGACACATAAGAAAAGTGCTTGTCTTTCCATATCAACCTCAATATAGACCTTGTACTGGTCAAACTATAAACTGCCCCAAGTAGTTTTTTTGGGCTTGTACATTCTTCGAAACCGCTGCTACGGAAGCATGACCATATCAAGTCAGCCACTACATTTTTGGCAGACAGAAAACATTTTGCCTTTTAACTGCCTACAGGTTTCAACCCCTGTGTTTTTCTTTTTAGCCACTATAACATTATATCAACTATAAACCGTAGTACTGAGTGTTTAGCTACACCTATAATAATCTCCTTCCAGTGTGTAATTCTTCAAGTTATATGGAGACAGCTGCCAGCCACTAGAACTGGAACATTATATTTTAGTAAATCTTTCTCATTAGGGACTTTATTATGGACTTTCATTTTTCATCTTTGATGGAGACATGAAACGGGATGTAAAATCCCTAAAATCCGAACACTGTGCTTGCATATTAAGAAATAACTCTTGTTATTATTAGTCTTTGGTATGAGGCTGTAATGGGTGGTTTTGTTACTGAAATAAATGAGTCAGCTGACCAATATAACTTCCTTTTCTGTTATTCACATTTTGCCTCAATAAACTGCATTTTAAAAGCATTCACATTAGCTCTCAATTGTTTTCAATGCAACAGACGAAGATTCCAAGAATTTACAGATCCACATCTGGAAAGAATAAATAACTGTTCCCTGTGCTTAAGCTATCACAACTCAAACAATGTTTCTTAGAACATCTATACTGTAGAAGCCCTTTATGACATAAAAATATCCCTAATGCAGTGTAAAAGTACAATACAAAGAATAAACGCCGTCTCTTACCTGTTCCTCGGCTGCTGTGAATCTAAGTCTCTTGATGCTATGTGATAGTGGATTGCTCACTACTTTCCAAGTCTCTAGCTGGAGACCTTGATTTGGTTTGATGTCCACAGCTGCTCAGCTTTTAAACCCTGTTGAGTCTGGATTTGGCCAATCGTAGTGCATCTTGTGATGTCATGGGTTTTACCGCTGCTGTCCCACCTTTTTTACTCCCACTCTTCCTGTGGGTTCTGTGGCCACCAAATGCAAACATTCAGCACCAGGCATGGCAAGTTAGAAAAAAAGAACATGTCTTGGATTGGTTTCAATGTTATAGACATTTTCAGACTGTTTGTGAAATGTCACATCTGTTGGCGAACATAGGATCTATTGTACAAGCATGTACTGTAATGGCAGTCAGTCTTTTGCACTTGGTTAATGGATTACAATTGCACTGAAAGCAGAAGTGGAAAGTACATGAGGATATAGTTCACTATAATTATTTTTAATAAACGACCATCATTGGATCATTTTATTTTTACATAAATGTAAAAGAAATATTTAACTTCAGTACAGTTACAGTATATTTGGTCACCGTTAAGCACAGTTCCCACTTTCATAAATATTGTTGAGGATTGTTATGAATTCACTTGATCATGATGAGTAGTCTCACATTTTTGAGCTTGTGTCACATGACATGAACAGGTTTGAAATGTTAAGATGGCATCACTTGTAAGAGAACGTTAATATTTTTCTGGAATTTTTATTGATAACTATAGGTTGTGCATGTTAAAACTATCTTCATCACCAAACTTCAAGTTTGTTGTCATTGAACAAAATACAAGTAAACAAATCCAAGAAAGTGGCATATTCACAATAAATAACAAATGTAGACATAAAGTTATAGGTGTTATATGCACAGGAGTTATGTACAAATGATGCAGTAGGTATTATAAAAAAGGATATACCTGTATATGATATCATTATACTGTATATGTCTATACAAACTAGAATTGTGCAGCAGTGAAGACATGAAGATAACATGCTAAACAAAATATACATAAACCGATCAGACACAAAACTAACACCATTGCCAGGTGAATCAAATAACACTAATGATCAATTATATACCAGTAAACTGGTGACAGGGTCATGGGTATCCAAGGCTCGTCTATCCCTGTGGGGACCAAAGGCCTCCTCGTCTAGTCCGATCTCACAGAAAAGCCAACTTGGCACAAATTTAATAATTAAGTTACTGCTGGCTATGATAGAAAAGCACCAAAACACCTTGCTGTGTATGGAGCAGGTAAAAAAAAAAATTCGAACTGGCCAGATTTCAAGCCAATCAAGAATCCACGGAATGCACCAGACTGTTCTATGGAGGCCCCACCCTGCAACCCACAGCACCCAATGTATCCGCGCTAATGTCCCGGTGCCAGACACCGCAACACACCCCCAGAGGTCTTGTGGAGGTCTTTTGGCCCGAGGCGCCAAAGCTGCCCTGGCAGCACAAGAAGAACCTGCAAAATAGGTTATAGCTGATCAGTGTGTATATAATTGTCTATATAGTACAAATATAATCTGCAACCTAATGAACAGTGCAATTAATTATATTACATTATTTCACATTCAGCGTTCCACGTAATATATAACTATCACCTGCCGTAGCACTTTGTCTACGTTTCTCTGTGGGAATCTGAAGGCCCAAGTAGTGCACCATAAAGCTATTTTTAATAAATAATCATTGTCAGTGGACAAATTTTTTGCTTTTTCTGTGCCTACGTACACCACGTATGAGGCACCACAGTTTTTGTCTAAATTCTGCCTTAGTGTTTTGTTGCTATGCCAGAGCCTCTGTAAATCACAATTCGTAGCAAAAATTGTGAAAGTGGGCCCTGAGATTTATAAAGCTTAAAGATACTCTTATAAGCTCAAAACACTTTGGATGCCCAATTAAAAGAGGAAAATGAATATATGTACATTTATATAAATCTATTTCAAGACCTTATCAAAATAAGCAATAAAAATGATCTACATATTATGCAAGCATAAAAGCAGCATGCCAAAGCTCAACATATACATTAGGATGCACATACAGGTAAAGCATTAGCTACAGTAGCTGAATTAGCTAGAAATCACATTGTTTGATATTGATTGCCTGTTGTGAAATGCTTTCACAGCCAAAAGTAACAACAAGCATTAGTGATCTGATTACTAGGTTACTAGAAAAATGTATGAGCATGAGGTAGTTGGCTAGCGAGCTGGCTAATGGACCTAGCAAACTAGTGAACTTCAAGATCATTAAGCTAAGTTAGCTATCCCACTAACATTACTTTTTTTTTGTACTGTTAAAGATAGCTTACTTGCTTAGTTAACACAATCACTCCAAAGTACATTACACAGATATACATTATTAGATTAGTGATATGATTTGTAGACATGTAAAACAGAACTGGTAAAGGTATTCTGAAGGATTTTTTATTATTTTTTTTTACCAGATGATGTACTAAGTCTTTTCTGAGCAATTTGCTTAATCACTATATTTACTCTTACGTACAGTAACTAAACAGATATCACAGTAGCAGTACTTTTACTTATCAGTTTGGTTTACACCACAAATAATAAGCCACTACCTAACTGAAAATTGTCATATTTGTAAACATACTGTATTGTAATGAAACATGAACCTGCTTCAAGATCAGAAACAATGCTACGTAAAAAGAAATTATTTAACTGGCGCTGAAAAATGTCGCTTGTTCTAGACTTGTAGTGAGTCATGGATTTGAGTAAGACCAAGCTTGAATTAACAACACAACATGACGCATGCACTGGAAACTCTGGAAACTCAATATTCCATTAATGCACAACTATTATTCAGTCATCTCCAGAATTACTGGCACCCTTCGTAAAAAGGAACAAAACAACTATTTACAGTCTAAAATATATAACATGCAAAACGATCAGCACCCTCATAACTAATATTTGCTTAAGCTAATGTATAATAAAGTTGGAAACATAAGGAAAGAATGTTTCTCTTTTTTTTATTTTTTTTTGCCATAAAATTTTAATAAAATGTATGCCCTGTCTAGTTGTTCTGCTTAGTTTTGGTGCGTCACCTAGAGATACAGATTCTGGACTGCTTCCGATTGTTCAATCTTTTGCAGAATTGCAGAAACTATTTTGATCCCTAGTACTACTGTTAAGTTGATAACATTGTAATTAAGCCAATAGAAGTAAACTCCAGAAAGTGGGTCATTCCAGAACTGTACATCATGATTTGTGTTTAATTAAATAGAACATCTTAAGTGTCTATTAGAGGTTTATGATTTGTCTACCAGTCATGAGCTGCACCTCAAGGCAATGATCAAGCATTCTTCAGGGGAGATTGATACAGTAGATGATTTACAGCATGTACAGTATTCTACTGTACGATGCCTCATGTACAGTGAGTTATAGAGTCTATACAGGGTGTTGACTAAAAGAAAGTTACAGTAAAAAAAAATATATATATTTTTTTAAATCACAGAGAACGACACACTTCATCAGACACACTAATCCTAGGTTGTCATCCAGAAAGATTTAGATGTGTCAAAACATGTTACACTGAAGTGCTGTTGGATTTAGGAGAAAAGAAGTTCAATGTTTTTCTTCACTTTGGTTCTTGGCACAGCCTTGAAGTCTATAGTTTGTGTCTGGAATTTTCAAATGTTAAAATAAGTGTCTCGCTGTACAGTATTGGCTGCCAAGCTGCCCGTCGTTCCCAGACGGATTAACACAACGACACCACCACATTACCACAAGATTACAGAAACTTTCCCACTTTCTGCAATAATCACACAAGTGAGCGTCGCAGCACTTAACCTGTTGTCTACACATTCAGCGGGGCTCAGGAACTCAAGATCTCAAGGTCATCGCATAGGACAGTGTCACAGGGGATTGATTAATAAGTTTAAATGGCTTTTTAAAGCAAACAGATAATAGATCTGCCTCACAACTAAAAAAAAGTTAAAGTTTAAAACTAAATTTTTATTTTATTTTAACTTTTATGTAGTTTTTTAGAATGTCAATAGTTTACAATAGAGTACAAGGCAAAAAAAAAGTATATTCCATGGTCGGATTATGTGGCGTCTTCACCACTAGAGATCTATTAGGGATAACTTTAGTACCCATTAAAGCCCTAAAAATGTTAACAACCCATATGTCAAGTTTAATTTCAAATTAATTACTAACAAGTTTTCATACAGTACCAAATTTGTATTTAAGACTATGGGCATTCAAGTCAAACCAGGACTTTTAATCAGGCAGAACACAGTTATGAGATTACAAACTACCTATTTCTGGATATATAATCCTCTGCTACACTAACGCACTTATTCAAGTGTTTCATCCACTCCTTTATTAAACTCTGCCTCACTGGTTAAGGCATTGGACTAGTGATCGGAAGGTCCCAGGTTCAAACCCCACCACTGTAGGGCCCTTAAAGGAAGGCCCTTAACCCTCAACTGCTCAGGGATAAACATGTACTGTGTAAGGACAGCTCTTCGACAAGTTGATGACAAGTTATCCGTTGATGTTCAAGGATTGGTCGTTCCACTCACTGAATGTTCACAGGAATGACTGCAGCTGGGCTCCGAACCACCTAGCACAGGATTTTTTTAAATCTTATGTTTGATTGCATAAGAGTGTCATCACTGTATTGTGCTTGAAGTCTCCTATAAATGTCAATCAGTTTTACGCCTTTATTCATGAGAAGTTTCTTCACAAGTCTCGGGTTAACTTAAACACCCCTCGTAAAAACCTCTTAAGGAGTCTTGAGTATTAAAGACTTTCTATCGCTAGTCTGCATGACCCACGGGGTTATAATGCAGTAATATCTTATGCTATTGTTTATTATTTTGGCGTCTCCAAAGTCATCAGTTTTTGCCACTCAAAGGTAAATCATTAGGTTTTTAAAAAAATGCTTGTTGGATTAACTTCAAGAGACAAAAAAGTGGCTGGTGAAGGAATTAGTATTAATGGCTGTTCTAACAGGAATTATGCTATTTTGTGAACATTGTACCAGACCACATAACAGCACGGCCCTTCAAGTGTTAATTCCTATTATAGAGATCAATTCAGCAATTTGTTTCTTATATATTTATCATTTTACGTATGTATTGGTTGTCCAATAAAAGCATGACACAATAAAAACCATTTTGAGAGGATATTACAAAAAGGATCATTATGGCATAATCGTGACTTGAAATTACTTTAGTTTCTGACACAGAAAGCATCTTTTAAAAATCTTTGTTATTAAAGAAGGGCTGAAACTCTAGTGCCATAATGCTCATTCTGTCTCTAGCATCAGAGTTTGGTAAAGTTGTGCAAATTTGTAACAAATATTCATATAAATGTTATCATGTACTCTGAACTGAAGCTGTGTAACTTGGCCATGTAGATCATCAGTAGTAGAGTGAAACATATTTAAAAATTTGGGCATTTCTTATCTGCCCAAACGCTGGCCCTTATTTGGCCATTTGTCAGTTGTGGAAAATCAAGAATTAATACCCAGGCTTTTAACTGAGGCCTGGTTCCACAACATTGGTTTACGAAGCTGATGTCACCTTTTAATAAGTGTGAAACTCATAAGCAACAGGTTCTGCATCATAAAATGCGTTTTAAGCAATCAATCTCTGTGGTCAGCTTGTTTGGAAATATTATGTGTATGCAAGGTTTTCGCTTAGCCGCACATGCTTTTTTTTAAATATCATTGAAATCCACTATTGGGTCCTGCACCATTAAACAGTATATGAGATTGGAAACATTATGTGGTTTAAATTGGGCTTTTTATGAAGGGGAATAGCATTGTGTCATATTAATTATTAAAGAGTAAAATAACTCTGTCACATCAGCAGTTGAAAGTGGGAAAGACAGTAACCCACCTTGAACAGAAACATCTTAACTCTCTCTAATACAGTGATCAGCTGCACATGAAACATACTTTAGGTAGTAGTGTATCAGTGGGTCCAAGGGTACGTGGGCTGTACCGAAAATAATACAAAAGTGGGTAAATCTTTTTCATTAACTGACATAGGTCATTCAAATTACAATGTTCCTAGAGTAACTCTTCCTCTGTACAAAGGTACTACTCAAGAAGTCTCCATCACAAGGGATGCATTTAACCTATTGTTGAACCCCAATCTCGAATCTGCTTTGATAGTCTCCTTTGCCACAGTTTTGAGTTTCAACTATATTGTCATTGTGCGAAGTACATGTACAGAGCCAATGAAATGCAGTGAGCATCTAACCATGACCTACAGTATTTACAATAAATAACAATGAGGTAAATGAGGATATAGGTCTATTCGTACAGGGGTGAGAGTGGTTAATGTACAGAAGGTGGAGTAGATAATAAGGATATGGTGTGTATATAGTAATATACAGTATAACTGTGCAAATATTGAAGAAATTTTTTAAGAAAATAGCATGCTCCAATAAACACAATATACTGTACTGTACATATGTACATATATTGATGTCTGTATGATAAGGTATATGCAGAAAAAATATGGGTGGGATATACAGTAGTGCAATGATAAACATAAGTTACATAAGTTAAATGGTAAACATAAGTTAATAGTTTCCCACTGCATGGTTTGTCTTCAATGCTTTTCCTCTTTTATTAACTTCTTCATCCATCTGTGCTCTTTGCTTTTGTCAATGGCATCATCTCTTTATGTAGCGCAGTCAGAGACCATCAGTTGCTACGAAAAGGAATTTTTCAAGAGGATTTAAGAATTGGGTTCAACGATGAAACAAATGCATCGCTTGTGCTGGAGATGATCGATGATGAGAATCTATGTCAAATTTACCCCCCCCTTGTGCATTACTTTTGGTACCGACTTCATTTAAAATGCAGCTGTCCAAAGTGAACCACAAAATATATTCCTGAAAGGCCTGGGATTTTTATGGGTGGTTTTAAATGGTAGATTTTTAACGCAAATGCCTGATAGACGTGTTGCTTTGTTGGGCTTTTACTCATTAAATCAAATTCATAGCCAGGAAATCCAAGTAAATTCATGCTAAGAGCAGTTTATAAGGGACTTCCTTATATTTTCTGCCTGTTCCCTTGCAGTGGAAGAGTCAGGTTGCAAATATAATTAGTCAGAAAATAAGTCATGTGTTATATATTTTAGTAATTATCTTAAGTAATTTGTCTTAAACTACATTACATTCTGTGAGCTAATATGGAAGAGAAAGACAATTCTATGCAGCTTGTACAATCTCATAAACTCATGACAGCCTGTCAGATACGAGTCTGGTCTTGAGTCATTTTCGATTGTTTCTCCTACTTATTGACATCTGTACTTTGACTTATGTTAGTTTTTGCAATTGTTCTTACTAAATATGGTGTTCATTTCATATGTAAAAGAACTAATATTCATGTTGTCTATTCTTATTGTGTACAAAGCTTGAAAATGAGGCTGAAATGTTTGGCCTAGAAATAAATTTTCTGGTTTTGGGTCTCAATCTTGATTCAGTTTTGTTTTCATGTGGATTTAATCTCAGATTCGATCTAGTCGCTCAGTCTTGAATCAATTTTGGCCTAAGTCTGTTCTTGATGATGATAGTCTACTAGTAACTTAGGTCCAAAATAAAAGGCTTTTGGGCGACATGGTGGCGAAGTGGTTAGCACTGCGGCCTCGCACCTCCAGGGTCAGAGTTCAATTACTGTAAAAGTACTGTAAATAAAGTACTATATACCTACAGCATGTATTTTTCATTTTAATGCATGGGTTTTTAATAATATTTTTTATATTGCATGTATATTCAACTTCCTGTCTATTACCTGATATAAACCATTCATACTGTGGTGCATGATGGGAGCCCTTAAAGTGCCACGTTTCATTTGTCTGGTAAATTTAGTCCATCATTTCATGTCTTTAGTATATGACATTTGTTCATATTTTCCAGTAGGTCTGGAAAAAGTAACACTTCCACATGCACAGCTGTGTGGGAATCCATATGCATAAGACTTCATACAGTCCTCTCTGTTGGTTAGAGTAACCAGATGCAAGAAATGCATTTAGTACACACACAGGAAAACATATTTGTCATTTTACAAAGTCGATGCTCTGTCTTTTCTTGTAGTTTGGGCAAAACACTGGACAAGTTCAACAGCAACCCAAATAAAAACAATAAAGTTAATCTCGTGGAAAGACTCTTAAAACAAACAGGACATCTCAGCCTTCGAGAAAACAGTTTTGCTCCATTTGACTACAAAAAGCTTAAGCAGATGTTTGAACAACAGTTCAAGAATTAATGAGACACTTTGTAAATTAATGCCTTTTTTGCTTGGAAAATGCGTCCATTTAAAGGATATTAATATTTTGTAGTGTGACGAGGTTGTGCTTGGTTTAGGGAACAGCCACAAATATTTATGATCTTTTCAACATGTTACACAACCACTGAACTTTGTGATGACAATGTGACCGATGATCTGGACTTTTTTTTGTGTACTATTGTATTAATGGTCCAGTCAAGAGCAGGAACTATGGCTGTCTGACTTTCCTTACCAAGAAACTATAAAATTGGACCCATTCCAATTGTTGAAATAGTAAAAATAATCCCTACAATTGCACCATTTTATATTTGGATGCATGTTTTGTGTCTGTATTGATACTGTAGACAAATTAAAAGGTAGATGGACTCAAAGTTTTATTAGTGTCACATCAGTTTTACTGAAATATAATTACAGTCCAAAAACTTCCAGAAAATGAGCCATGTACACTGTGGTTAATTTTTTTCTCTCCAAAGTAAGACTTACAAGAAACTTCTTAAATCATTGTTTATATACAGTATGTCTGAGTTCACATACATGGGTCTGTGTGCATGTCATTACGCACACCCTGTTATGATGCAGTCTGGTGTATTTTTGGCTTCCACCCCACGCTTTCCTCAATGACTGGACCACCATACTATGCAGGGGGTGTGGTAATAACACCCAGCCGAGCTGACAAGTTCCCTATTGATTTTCAAAGATCAGATGTTTTGCTGGCTGAATGTTCACTTGAATAACTGCAGTGAGCAAACAAACTTCTTTAAAACATTTGCATCATTTAAATGTTTTACTGAGTCTCATCGCCATACTGTATTTAAAGTCTTCTGTAAATGTTATCAGTTTTACACCTTCATTCACAAGAAATTTCATTACAAGTCTCGGTTTGACTTGAACACCCACTATAGATAGAATAGAATTGAATAGAATAGAATACATTTCAGTAGAATACAATAGAATACAATACAATGCTATACAATCGAATGGAATATAATACAATATTAATGAAGGTATTTGAACAAAATACTACACACATTTAAATACAAAGAGACAGAATGCAATACATTACAATGGAAATGAACAAAAAGAATAGAATAGAATAGAATAGAATAGATTGCAATACCATACAATATGACAGAATATAATGGACCAGAATACAATACATTGTAAAAATAAAAGAATGAATGGAATTAATAAAATGTGAGGAAATACAGTAGATATATAACAATTACATACATTACACAATGCAATAAAACAAACCACAGAAATATAAAACAAAATAATCTAATATTACACAATAGAGTAAAATTATAGGAGAAAAGAATAGCATGCAATTCAATGCAGTGTGTCTGAATAGAATTTATTCTAATCAGACAGACCCACACAGACCCAAGGCAGGAATCGAACACAGAACCTCGAGGTGCAGGGTGACAGAGCTAACCACTTAAACACTGTGCCACTGGAATAGAATAAATTAGAAAATAACATTATACTGTACAATACAGTGTGACAGAATACAATACAATGTAAGTAAAATAAAATGCAATAGAATGTAGAAGAATATAATAGCTTTTCTTGTTACTGCATGAAATATTTGACTTTTATGCTGATTTTTCCATGATAATCTGTGTAAAAACCAGAAACATGGTGCCAGTTACAATTGTATTTAGAGGCTTATTTTAAAGGCATCTTAGATGTATTCGTATTCCTTTTTCATATGTATCATAAGTATCCCATATTCCAGTGTTTCATGAATTCTGTAAAAATCAAAATGAAGCAGTGTCTACATTATAAATACTGTAAGCTATCCATATTTCTTCTGGACTTTTAATTCTGGTAAGGTTTATGAAATATCAAAGAAAATTTCCTTTATAATTTTCCCAATGATGCTCAAGATGTTCCATTTCAACTTATTGTCAACCTTAAATGCTAGAGATGCTAAGTGAATGTCAGGCTGTGATTTAGGTTTCTTCGCAATGACCAGCAGAAGCCAAGACAGAGGGACATAAATTTACCTGTTTTCTGTTTTGGATAAACCTACAGAAATATCTTACCTTCGACAGGCAACATTTAAAGATTTATTGTCGTCATCATTGTGGTTTCTTTTGTTGTCATGGCAACCGTTTAGTCAACACTAGCTACTTCCTGTTTCCAAGCCAGAAAAAATTTGGTCATGGAACTGAACAGATTTAGTGTCTAAGATTCGACTATAAAACAACACAGTTTTTTTTTTATTATTAACAAGGTGCCAGTGGTTAATCTTGAACCATTCTTTTCCACTATAAAGAGCATGGTTCAGGGCGTTCATTGGTTAAAATACACAAGAATAACAGATTGAACATATGCATTTTAATAATTTAACAGTGAAAGCTGCCTGGGCGGCACAGTGGCTTAGTGGCTAGCGCTGTGGCCTTGCACCTCCAGGATGCAGGTTCGATTCCCGCATTGGGCCTGTGTGCATGGACTTTGCATGTTCTCCCCGTGCTTGGTGGGTTTCCTCTGGGTGCTCTGATTTCCTCCCACAGGCCAAAGACATGCAGATTAGGATAATTTACCATTCCCAAATTGCACATTGTGTGTGTGAACTGCAGCGTCTGTGTATGTGCCCTGCGATGGATTGGCCCCCAGTCCAGGGTGTACCATGCCTTGTGCCCTAAGTCTCCTGGTATAGGCTCCAGGCCCTCCATCCCCCTTCCCAGGCATGACCCTGTATACAAGATCAAGCAGTATAGACAATGAATTAGTAAGTGAAAACTGCCTGCCAAATAAAATAAAAAAACTAGTGCTGTTATATATGCTAGATAATATTGCAGTGAGGGTCTAACTGCTAAAAAGCACCACAAAAAATATTATGTATAGCTAGGTAGGAGTATAATAAGAGGTCGTCATTGGATTAGTTAACAACAAATGCCTAAAAAGCTAGTTAACCTGGTAGCTTCGCTACGTACTAGCATACTACCTCCTAGCTTACTATAAAAATAAATTGTTAAATGAGGTGCTATCAAAACTACAAATGATGAAGCATAAATATTGCTGAAAGTTAGTTAGAGCGGTCTTGTGGTAGACAAGTTATCACATGGCTGCACCAGAGTATCAGTTAGAAATCAAGAACAGATCAGGATTATGACGGTATTTCCTTGCCACAATGTGAGCAACTAAAATAATGAACATGTCTGCCTTTGAAATAAGACACATGGTACTGGCATTGTAAATATTAATGCTGAAGAAAGTTCTTAATTAGGAGAGAAAATAATGCTAACATGATGTTCTTTCAGCTGCTACACCAATAAGCTAAAAAGCAACACATCTTTCAAGTTCTAGTTGCCTTTTATTAAAGTAATGCTGATTGTTGAACTGTGTAAACACTGATGGATTTGCCTTTGATGGTTCTCAAGGCCGGAGGCCAACCTTGTAAAACGCTTCAAAGGTTATTATTTTTATTCCTTTCATTAGGAAACTCCTACATCTGATTATGTCATGGTTTGGCTCACAAACTGCTGGAGCCCTTAAATAATAAAATAAATAATAATTTAAAAAAATCGTTTATTAATACTTAATAGACTTATCTGTTAAACTGCTAGGTAAACTTGGATGATAGCTGAGTAATGTACTGTACTGGTTAAAAGGAAAGAAATATGCCTCTGTGTTTTCAACTGGACAGGTTGCAGTAGGTTAGATACACTGTACTGTATCTAAGGCTGGAATGTTATTGGAAGCTTCTTTGGGAACTTGCAGCAGTTATTCATTCTCCCTAGCTCCCCCAGATGGCCTTGAAGCTTTTCAGCTCTCCCAGGTGGCCTTGATGAAGGTTTTTATGAAAAAACATTGTCTGTTTGTTAATGTGATTACATTAGTAAAACTTTCATCCTACTGTGTGCTAAATTTGGGTAAAATCATAAAAAAAAAAAAGAATCCAAAAAAGAATTATACTAGTGATTGGAAATAGTGGTGAAATATCACACAGTTTATAATACATTGGTGAAACTGTAATGCCTATTATGCTGAAAGATTGTGTGTTAAACTAAATTAGTTTAAAACACTTTAGAAGACTACATTTATAGGCTAGATTGGCTGGTTTGTTTCATCAATAAATGTGGCCAAGAATTTCACAGCAAGAAAGATTTTGTTGCCGAACCACAAACCAAACTCACAATAGTCAGTTTTTCATTTTTACTAAAAACGTTCAAATAACTTCTAAAGCCAAGATTTCTTGAATGACTATGTTTTGCTCTAAAAAGTTCATTAAGGTTAAATTATTTGTCACATGCATCTTCAAGCACAGAACAATTACTTTTTTTTTCAAATTCCAGTTAGAAAGCTGGGGTCAAAGCACAGGGGCAGTCAGGATAAAGCATTGCTGGATTAGGGGCGCACAAAGTATTTTTTAATCATTGCTGCTACTTCAGGAATGTCAAATGTTTACTGTTTCTCCTCCCACAACCGAAACTCATACCTCATTACTACCAAAAGTATTGAGACATGTTACGTTGTTGTCACTCTGTAGCTCTTTGTTTGCACATTTGCATGTGCACTTTGTTGTCTGTCGTCTATTGTTGTCTCTTTTTTGTATAGAAATTGTTTTAGGTTAACTTAAAAAAAAAAAAAAGCAAATCTGTCATATCTGAGCTAGTCAGCTAATAGGGCTCTTAGTTAGCTAGCTGGTTCCGGTAGAGTTGTGTTGTTCATTTATGTTGTTGCATTTATGTAGCACCTTGGTCCTGGAGGAACGTTGTTTCGTTTCACTGTGTACTGAACTGTATATGGTTGGAATGACAATAAAAGCCACTTGACTTGACTTGTTGTGGCTTGAACCTCCAACCTTAGTAAAACCAAGCTTTAACCATTTGAGCCAAACTTTCCAGCCATCTGACATGGTGTACAAAATATAAAAACTGCATGAACAGAAGCGTACCCATATCAAAATCTGGTTTTATGAGACTTAATTGATCTTTCTTATTACAAGCTTTACTTTGTCTTTTCTATTTCTCCTAAAGGTTATTTAGAAGAAACAAAGAGACACAACAGAGATGCAACACGAGTCTTACTTAGGAAACTTTTGAGAAATCCGAGACGTACATGGGCAACAGTTCTACATTTGAAAGAGAAGCAATTGAGCTATATTTAGGATCTGAGTTTGATTACGTTACCTCAGAAAGACAAGCTTAGTGATTTCACATTACCAGTACAATTGTCTTAAAAGATAACATTTTCAATTTTATCATTGTTTCTGTCATGACTACTTTGGTCATCTGATACATTTCATACTTTTAGCAGATCAAAAGATTGTTAATATTGATTGCCACAATCTTTTGCACTGCATCATTTGACTGTCTGTATTTCTATACATTCTGTATTTCTGTATTTCTATGTATTTTATAAAATCAAACATGCTGGCTTTCAAAACACAAGTGTCTTTTTTCTACTTTTGTGATTTCTGACCTCATTATTTTCATTATTTAGGAAGAGAAGTGAATAAGAAGATATATTCAGACAATGATGGAGTCATGTCACCAAAAAAAGCTTAAAAAACTTTAAACTTTTTTTAAAAAACATAAAACTTACTTCCTGTAAAGGATGATAAATAACTAATTCTACTGTCACTGGTCAAGTAAAGAATTTCACTCATTCATTTATTCATTTGCCCTACCGCACACAACCCACAATTGTCCATGGAGAACATGAAAACTCCACATACACTGACCAGAGGCAAAATTCAAACACCCAACCCTGGAGGTGATAGGCAAAAGTGCTAAGTGCTGAGTCACTGTGCCCCTATGATAAATTTACAAACTTGAAACTGGGCACTTTGACATAAACACTTAAGAAAATGCTTGACTGAGTGTTATAGGTCATAGGCCACATTCTTAGCACAGACTACAGTATAGAGGAAAAGGGACTTTGTGGTCAGCCATTGTGTCATCATTTAAAAAAAATACTGTAGGGGAAACTTTGCGGCAGCTCCTTATGCTGTCTGTTATCAGATTTTCCATATTGCACCAAACACTATTGTTAGCAGGTTTTGTTTGTGAACATTTTTTGTTTTTTTCAAAAAAGAGGCTTGTAACAAATCTAGTGTCTTTCTAAGCATGCATTAGAGACTGTCTTGTTAAGAGAGCATGTTTGCTCGTCTTACCACCTGCTCTCATCAACTCATCACTAATCACCATTGTTCCCAATGAGCAATCACTGAGCCCCATCATTCTCAGTGAGCAGTCACTAATCACCACTGTTCCCAGCGAGCAGTCACTAATCACCATTTTTCCCAGTGAGCAGTCACTAATCACCACTGTTCCCAATGAGCAATGACTGATACTGATACATGATCGATATAATAAGAGTGGATAAAACTGGCAGCCGTTTCCTGAAAAAAAAAAGGTTTTGGACTGTCTAGAAGTTGATAACATTTTGGACATTTAATTTGTACATTGCCAAAGTTTTGAGCATGCATCTCATAAATGAATGACAATAAATCTCTGAATCAAGTCTTGCATTAGAAGTTTGTAAAGAGTTTATACCTATGAAGATTTGTCCTTACACAGAAAACCACTAGTTCATTATTGAAAATCAGTGGAAAAATCCTCTTTGGATAAAGTACATGTCAATTTTTTTTTTATTAATTGACTCCATTGTAAAACTTTTACAAAGTTTTAAAAATTACTGGTGGGGTCTATAATTGTTCTGTGCTATATGTGCATATTTGTGTATATTTGTGTGTGGATGTTGCAACAAGAAACAGTTTCCCCTATTAGAAAATGTAGATGACAGCAGAAAGCAAAGACGTGTTTGCATTTGGGATTAGTGGGTGTGATATGGAGGGACTACAAAATATTAAGCTTTAACAAGCTTTCTATTAAAAGATGCCATTAAATTCCTGCTGACATTTTTCTGTTGAGGAAAACCTGTAAATTGAGGCTTGGAGTCTAAGGGCAGTGTTAAATCATGGTTTTAACTTGGGTGTAAAAATATGCACTTGTTATGTTACGTAGTGGAGTATTTCCCCCCGAGCTTTTGTCCAAAGGTCTAATAAAATCATATTTATTTTAAGGTTTACTAACTTTTATATCTCATACAAAATGCACATTAGTCTCTGTAATACAAGCCCAAGAATATGATATATGAAGCTAAATCATGCTTTAGCGCTATGGTGCACATGATCTCAGCATATGACATCGTCTCTTAGCTCACATTTGCTGTTTGCTCGTAGATCTTGCACAACCATTCTGTTCTTTGTCTCAGCCTGATTATTACAGGACAGAAAACCAGCGAGATGTAACTTCAAGCTTTAGAGAGATACCGCACCAGAGGTCTGTGCCAGGTTTTCTCAGGACAGCTCGCAGCTACACATTCTCAACATATTCAACTGAATACATCTTGACCTCTTTTATGAATTGTGCATTAGCTGCAACATTGCTATAGATATAACCTGAGGAATTTCAGCATATACATTTCAGAACAACACTTATGATGTCTCATAAAACTGTGCCAAAGGCGTGGCAGTATGTTTGAACCGACAAGCATACAGTATGTATGTAGATCTGTCTCAGGTATGTCTGATCCACCCTAATTTTCCAATGTATCTTAATGCAGGCTTCACTATCAGATTAAATCAGATTAAAAGGATTACTGGCAGTGCTTTTGGAAATGGGGTAACACTAACCAGGTAGCAAAGATAGCCATGGGCTTAACTATTAAACAGTGTTGTGCTGCTGTTTCCTGAAACAGTAATTACTAAGACCAGCTCATCAAAGAGAGCCAGATTATAGGATTAACTATGTTTGTTCATATTTAGATCAATCAATCAATAAATAAATAAATAAATAAATCTATCAATCTATCTATCTATTTATCTATCT
>JAQMYJ010000009.1:20673794-20719497 GCA_030014305.1 Clarias laeviceps
AGATCAAATTGCAATGCAGAAAAATTCAAACATTTTTATTGCAACAAGTTTTTTTCAGTTCATGTAATTCAACCTGCTATTTTGCTTTGAGGAATTTTGGCACTATTATACTTCCATAATCATCTGCAAATCATGCACCGTTCTCTCTGTAAACTGTTTGGCATTTCCCATCCAAATTTCCCATAGTGTATGATTGTGTCTGCTTGTTCCCTGTGATGCGTTGGCACTCCATCCAGATTATAACCTGGCTTGTGCCAAATTCCCTGGAACAGGCTCCAGACCTCTAGTGACCATACACAAGATAAGCAGTAAGATATGCGGTATAGATAACTCATGAAAGGATGGATGAAAACCAGGACTGGACATTTTCATTTTGTGTGATCTAAAGGAATGAAGGACTCATCATTGAATGTTTTGCACATACAGTAAGAACCAGTCTGTATTTCTGATTAACCATTTTCAAATGCTTATATTTTTTTATTTGTATTATAAAATTCAATTAAGACATAACTCAGAAAGATTGATATCATGAAAAAATTGATATCATCTTGCCATAGCATCCAAAGCCAACAAACGTTCACAAGATGTCCTCACTGTCTACCATATGCTGTTCTGCTACCACCACTGAATCTGCCCACACTGCACAGAAGTCAGGAATGCCACAGGGTGCAAATTCAGGTCAAAGCTGTATACAAAATCTTGGTTTCCACTGCTACTCTAACCAGCGGCAGCTTAACAACTTTCACTATGTCGTTATAGCGAATGGATGGAAAGATTTGGCACCGACCTACAGTATTGTTACCTATGTCTGGGGGTTTCAATCGTCAGCAAGTGTTCATAAAACCACAGTTACAAACATATACTAACAGGAAGTTCCTTACATTCATAAATGGGCCGATGCTGAGATGTGTTCGCAGTAAACAATGTTTTTTTTTTCAGATATTATCAGAGTAAACGTCTGCACCATTTTATTCAAGAACTAATTTGCATTTGTTGTTCCTCTAACACAGGAGGTCCACCTGCTCTGCACATTTTAGTGTTTTCCCTGTTCCATGACACCCATTTCAATTCAGAAATAATTGTTAGTTAGCTGATTAGGTGTCCTGGGAGCTGAGAAAACAAACATTTTCAATGCTGGTGGTCCTCAAGGGCTGAGAACGACTGCTCTAACAGGGCGGCACAGGTACTGCTGGGCCTCACAGTCCCAGGTTTGCTCTCTGTAGAGCTCTCGCTCTCGTCTCTGTAGAGTTTCCTCTGAGTCCTCTGATTTCCTCCTTCGTTTATGATGGAAGCTAGTGAGTAGAGCACAAAATATGCTTGGTTGTCAAGTTTGCCATTTGTCTGTATATAGATTCTGGTTCCAAGGTTCAATCCTGAGCCTGGGTTAATGCTTTTGATGAGATTCTTTCCATGTCCTCACTGTGTTCAGGTGGGATTCCTAATGATCCTCTGGTTTCGGCCTAACTCCCAGAACCTTGCCAGTAGGTGGACTGGCTAAAATAACTATCCTCTAGGTGTGAATGAGTGTGTGGATTTGTGTACATGGCCTTCTGTAATGAACTGGCATCCAGCCCAGCCATGGTGTGTTTCTGCTTTGCACCTAGTATTCCAAGCATAACCTCCAGTCATGATGAAGTGGTTCCTGAAAGTGAGTGCGTATTCAGTATTTAAATCAATTTAAGATACACTTACTAGGTCGGACCCATTTTTGGCATTTTTGTCTTAATGGCATATAGGTTCAACAAGGTGCTGGAAACATTCCTTAAGAATTGTCGTCCTTATTGACATGATGCCATCCACCACATCCCAAAGGTGTCCATTGGATTGGGATCTGATGACTGTAGATGTCATGTGAGTGCACTGAACTCATTTCCATGTTCAGTAAACCAGTTTGAAATAATTTAGGCTTTATGACATAAAGGGATGGACATGCTCAGCAACAAGACCCAGTTAGGCTGTGGTTTTTAATCAGTACACAGTTGGTATTAAGGGGCCCAAAGTGTGCCAAGAAAATATCCCCCACACCATTACAACACCACAACCACCACGATCACCACCAGCCTGAACTGTTGACACAATGCAGGAGGGATTCTTGCTTTCATATTGCTTACACCAAATTCTGACCCTATCTTCCAAATGTTGCAGTAGAAATTGAGACTTGTCAGATCAGGCAATGTTTTTCCAGTCTTCTGTTGTCCAGTGTTGGTGGGCCCATGTGAAATGCCTCAATTTTCTGGTCTTAGCTGACAAGGATTGCATCCGCTGTGATCATCTGCTGCTGTAGCTCATCTGCTTCAAGATTGTGTTGTGCATTAACTTATGTTCTTCATCATATATTGGTTGTAACAATATGTTATTTGAGTTTCTGTTCGCTCAAACCAGTCTGCCATCAACTGAGAATAAGAACTGGGTATTTTCTATTTTTCAGCCCATTCTCTTTAAACACTAATGAGGGCACTGGTGGCTCAGTAGTAGGTGTTTTGCCTGCCATGCGAAAGGGCTGGGTTTAATTCTCAGCCAGTGACCAAACCCCAGCTACTGGATGCAGTGCCGGTCCCAAGCTTGGATAAAATGGGAGGGTTGCATCAGGAAGGGCATCCAGCGTAAAAACTGTCAAGCTTGTATGTGTGGACCGGATAATCTACCCCTTGCCGGGAGCAGCCGAAAGACCAACAACTCTTTAAACACTAGAGACAGTTGAGTGTGAATATCACAGTAGTTTTGGAAATACTCAGACCAGCCTGTCTGGCAACAACAACCATGCCACGTTAAAAGTCACTTAACTTTCCTTTCCATTCTGATGCTCTGTTTTAAGGAGATTGTCTTCAGCAGTTTATCTTGACTGTGCCTACATGCCTAAATGCATTGAGTTTGTTGCCATGTGATTGGCTTTTTATGTATTTGCATTACAGAGCAGATTAAAAGGTATACCTGATGCAGTGGCCGGTGAGTATAGGCAGTATTCTGGACAGGGTACCAATGCATCGCAGGGCGCACACACACACACTCACACACATTCACACTACAGTTATTTTGGGAATGTCAGTTAGCCTAATCTGCTTGTCTTTGGACTGTGGGAGGAAACCGGAGTACCTGGAGGAAAACCATCAAACACGGAGAGAACATACAAACTCCATGCAGACATGCACAAATAAATAATCAGATGAATTTTTTTTTTATTTTACATAAATTTATAGGATAATATTTTTCATGCTGAATGCAATCTTTCAATGTGAAGCACACATTATGTTATATTTTGTTTTTACTCATATGGAATACAGTACTGTACAGTTGATGCTACTTATAAATGTGTAATACCCTATTTGTACCAGCAGATGGAGGTCTTGGTTCTTAAACTGATGTTTAAAGTGGATGCGCTCCATCATGGCCAAGTTTTAACTCACCCAGAAATAAATAACTTTTCTCAAGTACTTTCTGAGGATAGTGCACATGTTAGAGCAGGTGAATGAGAAAATTTTGAGAAAAGGTGAGACAGAGTGAAACTGAAAAGAGACACACATTCAGATGGTGCTAACTATTTTAGTCACATAGATCAATGCTCAAAAATGCAGTTTCAGTGAAAGCACATCTCTCCCTCTGCAGGTCAAATGTTTTCAGACGCACCGCAAGCATGTGTGGAGATATCAAATTAACTGTCACTTTCATGCACATCTGCTGGGGGAAAAAAAATAAATCTAAAAGTGCACAGGACAGGAGAGCTGATGAATACTTATTTCCGTGGAGGAGACGTTTGTGACGTCAGCATATTTCCATCAGGAGTGTAAAAAATGACTCATGATAAATAAAGTTATGGAATGTGATCTTTTTTTATGGGCGGAACCATGGCATAGTGGTTAGCACTGCGGCCTCGCACTTTCACGGTCAAGAGTCTGAGTTCCGCCTTTGGTCTGTGCACTTGTAGTTCGCATGTTCTTCCCGTGCTTGGTGGGTTTCCTCCAGCTACTGAGGTTTCCTCTCACAGTCCAAAGTCATGCAGAATAGGCTAATCAACATTAACAAATTGCCTGGTGTGTACTGTATGTGTGCTTGTGCCCTGCGATGGATTGCCCTCCCCCCACCCAGGGAGTACCCTGTCTAGTGTCCCGAGCCCCTTTGGGATAGGCCCCAAGCCCTCCGTGACCTGTACATGATAAGCGGTATAAAGAAAGATCATAAAATGGGGAAAAAATACAATGACCAGCATTGTATCTACAGTCCCTAGTTGGACTACAGAGGCTCCTAGATGTTAGTATCTACTGTTTACAGAAAAGCATGTGATGGAAAATTATATATAATACTGTATCAGTTTTGCATTGATGATGAGAGATGACATTTTTGCATTGTACTTCTCCCACATGATTAGATTGCATAGTAAGGGTGTTCCTAAACCTATAATAATAACTTTAGCTACTGAAACTGTCAAGTATCCATTTCTGATATGAGACATACTGTAGGTACCCTGTTATTTGCATATTGTGTGGAAATTTAGGACTGTGCTGGATATTCTACACTGACAGGCATTACTTACATGTATAAAATAGTAAAAGTCATAGGCCTAATCTGTTAAGTAGGTTAATAGAACTAGCTTTAGATAAAACTCAATAACCTTCAGTAACCTCGTTATCCTGGTCAGGGTCTAGCATCTATCCCTGGGACACTGTGTGTGAGACGGGAATACAGTACAGTATATTGTGTCCACTGTAGGACACCATGCACTATAGCAATCCACCATGTTTTCAGAAGTGGAAGGTAACTGGAGAAAAACTTCTCAAACATAGGAAGAACGTGTATACAGTACCCCAAGCTCTGGATCAAACCGTGAACTCTGGAGCTTTCACCGTGTCACCCGGCTTTACTTACAGATTTTCTTGTGAGGTGGGGAAAAATGGTTTTACATTCATTTAAAGTTCATTTACCACAGCAGGCGTGTTTTGATGGAAACATGACTAGTAAAAGGAGCGCATGAATGCGTTGGTGAGTTTGGGTTTATAGCAGCAGCAACTTCTCACTTCCTGTCACATGGTTTATCTTTTTTCATTCTATATGATAAAAAAAAAAACATCTGCGGGTGAACATTTGAATGAAAAAGGAAAATTCACACCTCTAGCTCTGAAATGCATATTCATTGTTACTGACGTACACAATCATTGTAATCTAAAATAAATTGCAGACATATTATTCCTTTTGCATGGGGGATGAACTTATGATTTATATTACATTTAAAACACAAATCTGGAGATATTGGCTTTCGTTTGAGATGCAGTAAACAGGTTCAGGTGCAGGTTCAGTAAAGAGATCCTTAAACATCTGCAGTGAAGGGAGTTGTTTTATCAGTTTAACTTCAGATAGCAAAGGATTCCATGTACAATATAGCTGATTTATTGTATACCATTATTGCAAACAAAAGTTCATTGTGATTCTAAAGTAGATTGAATGTAATATTTTACATTATTATTAAGTAATTACTGCTGATAATTAAATAATTACTGCTGGCAGCAGGTTATTTACCCCTAACCGCAGTGAGAAGCTTCTGATTTCTTAAACCACCATGTCAAAAGATAGTCCTGGCAAAGATGTAACTCTGTTTCAGATGGGTCAAATTATTGTCCTCCATCAAGCAAAGAAAACAACCAAGGAGCTTGCTGAAACTAATAAAATTGAGGTAAGAACTGTAAAACGCATTATTCAGACCTGGAAGGATAGTGATGAACCATCGTGTTTGAGAAAGAAATGCGGTCAGAAAAACATCCTGAATGAGCATGATGGGAGATAATTTAAACGCTTAGTGAAATCAAATCTTTAAAAAAAAAAACAATAGTAATCACGGCTTTGTTTAATAGTAGAAGAATATTTCCATTTGCACAATGTGAAGATAACTCAATGGATTGGGACTAAACAGCTGTGTAAGCTTAAGAAAATCACTTAGGCTAATTAGAAAAAAAGGTTTCGATTTGGTAGGGAGCATAAAGAATTGACTGTGGAGCATTGGAAAAATGTCATTATGCCTGATGAGTCTTGATTTACCCTGTTCCAGAGTAATGAATGCATCAGGGTAAGAAAAGATGTGGATGAAGTGATGCACCTATCATGCCTAGTGTCTACCGTACAAGCCTGTGGGAGCAGTGTTATGATCTGATGGTCAGGTCTAGGATCAGCAACGTTATGTGCCCAAAAAATTAGGTCAGCTGACAACCTGAATATACTGAATGACCATGTTTTTCCATCAACGTATTTTTTCTTCCTGATGGCACAGATATATTCCAAGATGACAATGCCAGGAATCCTTGGTCTTAAATTGTGAATAAGTGGTCCAGGGAGCATGGGACATTATTTTCACCATGGATTGGCCACCACAGGGTCCAGACCTTATTCCCACTGAGAATTGTTGGGGTGTGGTGGAGAAGGCTTTACGCAGTGGTTTGATCATTAATACATGATCTTGGAGAGAATTATTGCGACTCTGGCCTGAAATAATGATGTCGTGACACCACATACTGTAAGCTTATCGAAATCATGCCACGGCTGTAATCAAAGCAAAAGATGGCTAATGAAATATTAGAGTGTGTGACCTTTTTTTGGCCGGGCAGTGTATTTTGTGACATTTGGAATATAGGCCAAAAAATACCCTTATGTAACCAGCATGTGTTATTAGGTTCTGTGTTCCTGTGTTGGCTCTGGCACACCAGCAACGCCTGGTACCTCACATTTGACATACAGTATGAAAGGGCTTAGTGGATTTCCTCTGGGTCCTCTGGTTTCCTCCCACAGTTTAAAGGCATGCAGATTAGGTTAACTGGAATTCCCAAATTGCCTGGAGTGTGTGTGTGTGTGTGTGTGTGTGTGTGTGTGTTTCACATAATTGAATGTAATGGTAAAATTTGTATTTTGCAACAAGAATTTATATGAATGTGTCATTATACTGTATATACAGTATGCGAGATGTTGTCTCATAATACATGAGATTATAAGTCCATACATAACTGAATGTTGCACTAAACATTAATGATTAGTTCATACAATAAAAATAAACACATTTAAAGTAATTCATGTTATCAGTTTTGATACCAATCAGCCACAACTCTAACACCAACGGCAAGTGAACTGAATAACATTGATTATTAATTATATACCCGCAAACTGGTGAAAGGATCATGGGGACCCAAAGCTCATTTATCTCTGTGGGGACCAAAGAGAAACCCATCCAGTCTGATCCCAAAGAAAATACAAATTGCAAAAAAAATAATGCTGGCTATGATAAGATGGGATCATAACTTAGTAGTACTTTTTTGCTTAGTAAGCAAAAGGGTTGTTGATTTGGCATCCAAATTCTCCAGATTAAAAGCATCTACGGATTGGACCAGACAAATCTCATCTGTGGATAACTGACAAGCGTACATACGTCTGATGCCCGTTGACCCGATATCTAAAGTTACATTGGCAAGGTGTAGCACACAGAGCATTTGTTAATTGCCAATATGGCATTTAATCAAAGATGCTCACCAGATGATGTTTGGATGATGAATCAAAGCTAAAGTCTTTCCTTTCACTGTCCAGTCTATACCGTTCTAGATGACTTATCATCCTTTAAGTTGGTAATTTCCCTTTACCCTTGTAACCATTATTTTGGGCATGAAAAAATCCCGCACGAGAAGGAACACAAACACAGTGCAGTAAACAGTAAACATCACAGTCTGGCTGAGATTCAATCTTTCCTAGATCGCTCTACCAGCCAGCTGTTTTTGGTGGGATTTTTGTGAGAAATCATCATCTTTAGAACGATTCGCCACATGACATGAACAGCATGACCAGCACATGACCATATATACTACGTATATACCTACAGTATATACACTCTATATATATATAAATCATATATGCCTTGCATTTCTATAGGATCTCCAAAAAAAAAATCTTTCTAAGATCTCCAAAAACTAAAGCCTTTAATTTGGCTAAAAGAAAGAGTCTAGTCTAGTCCAGACTGTGATGATTATTGTTTACTGTCCTTTTCAGTCTGACATTAAAGTTTCCTAACTTAAACGTCTTTGAGCAAGGTCCTTACCCCGATGCACATATAAGAGCATTGTAAGGGGAAGCAGGATTTGCTGACATAAAGGATGATCTGTAAGAATGTCAGTGATTGTTTTTGGTAAACAACAAAGCGGAAAAAAATAGGAAGCTATTTTTACATGTCAGTATTTTTTTTAACTTGGATAGATTCATCATCAGTCTGGTGGGCATTTTTACCTGGCAATTTACAGCACTGCGAATTTCCTAGTGTCCGATACCACAGCAGACTTTCAGAGATCTTGTGGAGTCATGCTGGAGCTTTTTTGGTGGTGCAAAGGGAACATAGACAATATTGCACGTAATGTTTTGCATTTTTAATGTCATGGCTGATCTTGTAAGTTTGAACTTGGTAAGTTTTTCATCTTTGACTTTTCTTTTGTTGTTTACAAAAAGTAAAGGAATAAAAGTGAAAATAAAATCAGTGAAAGTTCTCTCCTCTGACCTAATCTCTCTAGTTCTCTGGTCCAACGAGCTGCTTTCAGATTAATAATTACCATAAAAGTGTGATTGGATTGTAATTGGTTCCTTCACAATGAAAGGTTTATTACTGAAGCCAAACTGGTTCCGGTTTAGAAAGTTGGTGTTCCTGAAAAACTTTAGCTTTTCCCTTTAATGCAAACCTTTTTTTTTTTTTTTTTTTTTTTTTGCTGTCGACTAAAATATTTTTCTAGACATGTATCCAGACTATCTTATTTATTTCCATGTACTTGCAATAAGCATGAAGCCGCGATCTGTCTGCTTGGTGAACTGCTTTTGCAAGATGATTAAATAGAAAGTGCTATAATACTGACACGGAAAAAAAAGCCCCAAATTTATTTGCAGTTTTGTTAAAGTTTCCTATGCAATGGTTTCGATTCCTTTCTCATTTTATGTTTTTAATTATTGATTCTTGTTTGTGATAATATTGTCATAACCTTGCAAGCTTTCCGAAGTGGGTGGTGATGGGAAGGTTGTGTATGTGCCGGTTAACATCTCTCACCTTTCCACACTGTGGTTTGTTTTTGGAAGTGTAAACCAGAAAAACCACAGTCTCTTCTTTATCCTCTATGTTAGCTGAGCTGAACGTGTTTACCATGCAGTACGCTCGGATTGCCATCGGCGGTAAATCATTAAGGTAACAAGGTTTTTATGAGGGCCTTTCTGAGTACATGGGTTCAATGAACTTTGTTTGTACTTTGAGTTTAACCTAAAAGATTCACTGTTTAGCATTAATTGTACAATATGATCGTCAGATGTGTCTTAATGTCTTACTTAGTGCATTGCATTTTTGCAATTTTGTTCTAGTTCATGGATAGCAGATTGTAGAAACTCACCTTTGACTGTTTTCTACATAACAAAGCGCAGGGTGCAGTGTTAGTGGGAGGATCTCATGAATAGCACTTCTAAGAGGGCCAGAGAGGAAGTGGACTTGTTCACTGCAAACCGCTGAGACTAAGAATGCACGCTCATGCTCCATCAGATGTTCTCAATGGGTAAGCCCCCCTTTTGTTTTCTCCTTGTTTCTTTTTAAAGAAAGCTTTTTTTAGGTAATGGGTATATTTAGGTGATATATTAGTGCACTGTCCGTTCTTTAAGCTTATACCAAAGTGACACAGTATGTGCAGTCAGGAATTTTAGTAGACGTGGACTAGAATTCACTTTTGCACCCGGCAGAAAAATGACAAATGAGGGCAGTGCCATAGCCTGAGCAGAGTAAGACTGCTGAGTGTTGTTCTCTATTAGGCGTGTTTGAGCTTTGTGCTATTTGTCTAATAGAACTTAAATGGAATTGAATGTTCTTTGCATCATTCTGTACATGCATAAAATATATTACCTCTCCACACACATCCACACACATGCACACACAAATATTGCGAATGAAGTAAACCAGCCGGTTGTCTGTATTATGTCTGCATCGTGGCTGTCTACCAAAGATGGCATCTACAAACATCATAAATATAAATCAATTTGATTGTTTTTAAGCAAATATATAATCATGGAGCGAATTCCTGGAAATTCTTACTCATTTTTTAAATGGTTTTTATTTTTATGATGCTTTTGTTTATTTCAAACTTATTTAGTTGGCAATACAATAAAACCATTTTAAGCTTCAAATTAGTCATTATGTGTAGAAATAGGCTTATGGTTCTATATATATTTTTACATAAAATTGTCATAATAAGAAATATTATAATAATAATATTATGTATCTGTCTTTTATTTGAGGATTATTCCCATCTTCAGTGTTACAGTTTTGTTAGAATTATAAATTAACACTATTTCATCATAACATCATTCAAATTATGATTCAGAAAGCAATTCTTGGCTTTGAGTTCGTCTGAAATCGGAAATGAGAGAGACTTTATATGGACAGACGAGTAAAGGAAAGGAAAACCCAGCATGTAATTGTGAATGGACTGCTCGTATTGAATGTCTGATCACTGACTTTCTCTATCACGTCAATAACAGTTGCTCTTCTTGTTTGTTTGTTTTTTTTCCCCCTTACACATGGCACTAATTTATGAGCATCTCAGTTATTTATTGTCCACATTCGACAACACTTTCCAACCTTATGCCACTTTTATTTCTCCATAGATCTGAATGCATGTGTTTTTTGTTTTTGTTTTTTATAATTAAAAGCAACCAGTTGAGTGGTCTTTCTGTATCCCAATAATGACCTCACCTACTGTATGAGGTCATCTCTTTCTTTTCTTCTTAGAGTAAAACTAAGGTCAGCCATCTGCATATGCTGACTAGAATATGGAGTTATGATTCATGGAAAAAATGTCATAATAGCCACAGTATGAGTTATCCGTGTTAATAACTGATAATAGAAAGGGGCAAATATATGAAACATTCGGTTTGCTTGTGATGCTGTGTAGGCTTCATGACCCGAGTCTGGCCTTTTTTTCCCCTTCTCGTGTGTGTTCATTGAGTTTAACCTTACCATGCGGTCAGTTGTGTCTGGCTTCAACCTGTGGACTAGGAAGTGAGATGAGTGGTTCATTCTGTACTTGTTTCATATGAGCTGATAGAATTATGATCTGGAAATTGACCATATTTGGACAATGGTTACAATACTATAAAAAATATATATTTTTATTAAAAAAAAAGATCTTGGTACAGTAAGTATTCTTGTATTAATTGAAATCGAGTCTAGCTTTAAGACATGCACACTTTTTTTTCGCTTGCTGTAAATGCTATTAAAAGATTTGCAGTTCCAAGGAGAAGAAAATTGTGTGTTTGGAAATGTTGTAGTATAGTATAGTATTTATAAAAATATCTTTTTTATATTTTCATATTTTCAATATACCGCTTTTTACTTTGTTTTTATCTAGAAATTTGAAAATTGGAAAGAATAAATCTTAGTGAGAGCATGTTAAATGTATAACCTTTAGGCGTTCTTCAAGCAGGAAGTTTCTAGATTTAGACTTTTTCTAGGAGTGTGTGCGTAAACATAAAAGGATTCCATGTCCAGATATAAGAGGTGCAATATATCATGCTTAAGCAGCAAACACGATTTATTAAAGTGCTTAGCCATTCAAGATCTGTTTTTAAGAGAAATAGGAAAATCCTTTAAAAGAAATTTCTTTTTCCATAGAAACATGTCTGGACACCTGTTACAAGTGAGTGACGCTACTTTAGAGACCTATGGTTGCAGGGGTGGAAAGTCCCTCAGACACAGGCCCTAAAAGGGGGGGACGGCCAATCAGCTTGTCCGAGCCGTCAACCAACAGGAAGTGTGGCTCTGACACAGTTGCAGTGTGTTCATGTTGTGGCTTGTTGGAGGAAGTGACTTGATGATGTGTGAGAGCCTCAGATCACAGCCAGCTAGTCTCTAGCTTCGCAGCTCTATCAGTTCCTGAAGATTGGCTTCTTCTTGTATCAGACTGTCTACAATCACACGTTCAGCTTAGGCCTGATAACATGGTAATGGACTCTGGCGTATTTCCATGGCGCTCTCTGTGAAGCAAAAGAGAGCCTTTGTACATCAATATCCAGAACCTCATGCGAAAATGTGTTGGAATGTTATGTAAGTGTGTTTTGCTTATCTGTTAAAGTGATTGGGGTCAGATCTTGTGTTTGACCTTTGCTTTATTGTACTGTGTATATTGTAAAACTGTGATAGTGATTATTTGAGCGAGCTTTTGAGGCGTTAAAATGTTTTGGCGAGTTTGTTGAGAAGTTGTAGAGTCGATAGAAGTGAAACTAAGGCTGTGAGGCTTTTCTGTGAAATTGATTTTGCAAACTGCTGCTTGGAAACAGAATGAACTCTGGTAATATTCTGTACGCTGTCACATGCTGTGTAAAATTGATTCTTGCTTCATCTATCTGGTCCTTTCTTTTTCATGCTTGCTGAACATCTCTAATAACATTCCCAAGCCTAGCAGGTTAGGATCCACTGATTGTGTAGCAAATGCAGAGTTGCTGTGTGTGTCTTTCACATGCTGTTCGAAGGGTTTTCATAGGGATTCCGATCTGGTGATCATCAAAGTAAGCATTTCGAAAATTTGGCCCTATAAATGTGCTGTCATCCTTAAATGTTGGCATGTCAGTATTGCATGTGAAATACAACATGCATCCCTTAAGGCAGCCTCAGTGTCTGACTAACAAATCTCAGGTTGTATGGCAGATTTGCAGTATGTGACTTATCATCAAACCTGTTGGCATGTTGTCCATCAGGTCCTTTGTCCAAGGAGCTTAAGTCCTACGTGACAAATGGTCAGTTAGGTTAGACAAGCATACATGGTCACTACCAAGATACAGAATCTGATATGATTCATGGTGAATCATTATAATGTCAACTTATACACATAATAAATATATACACATTCACCGTACCACTTTTTTTTTTTTTTTGCATATCCCAATTAATAAAACCCGTAAAACCCAAGAAGCACAAATCTGTGCCAGGAAGACAGCATAGGTCAATAACGATAAAATAATAGATGTGCTTATATGGATGCCTTGCTGGTGTGTGTCAACGGGAAGGGTTCAGAGATAAAAATGTGCATTTTGGTTTTCGGAAATGGCATGTAGAAAAATGGCAAAAATGTAGAACTCTCTTTTTTTTGGTCATAGAAACAATCAAAAACAGCCAGAAAAATATTTGATTAAACAGCCTGCGTGACCCATTAAAAAAATTTTTTTTGCTTAGACGTGTTTGTATAGTTGACTAAAATTAAATAAAATTCAGTTCATTATATTGCCTAGGATGTGCTGTAAAAAAACGATATGTCACTTTGTACTGCACAATCCTGAGTAAACAGTAAAAAAAATTATAATAAACAATGGCTAAAATGCATTTAAGCTTTTAAGGAGAACTTTTACAGAAATGAGGATCAGAGCGTTGGAATTATTGTCGTATTGACTCTCTGGCAGGATTTAATTTCCAAACCCTCTAGTCACCATCATAAAGTGTTTAGCTGTAAACTACCTGAGCCTGATTTATAAGAATACACTGAGTCAGAGCTGCCTGCAGAAGGTCAGTGTGTGTGGTGTGAGTGTGGTTGCGTGGGTGAACTTCCTGCAGCAGGTGTATGCAATCCATTTCTCACGCTATACCCAGACATCCTTCAAGGCTCTTTTATTTAGGCCATGTGCCTTTGTTACTGAGAACTCATCTGTAGCTAAAAGCAACGTTTCCTGCTCGGAGGGGCATGTCCATATTTGGAGAGAAAAAAAAGGAAATGATGCAGTTGGGGAAAACCATGGAAACCACCAAAGCAGAATTACTCCATGGAGTCTTCTGGTTACAGTATATGTACAAGTGCTATGCTTGTTTACACCACAGTACTGTAGGTTGGTTAGAAAGAGTATTTCTTAAGACTATATATATATATATATATATATATATATATATATATATACAACAAAATAGTTTTCATATTGAGCTGCATCACCCCTTTTCATGGATTGTTTTCCTTAATATAAGGAAATTGTTCAAATATAATATTGAACTACTATATGATCCTATCAGTCAGTGCAGTCCAAGGCCCTCTTCCTCTAAAAGTATGTGATCATTGGAAACATTGAGTGAGGGAAACTGCCCGACTTTACATAGTATTAGTATTAATACTGAAAGCTCTATGATTGTGTTATGGAAGATCTAAATGAAAGTAAAAGTATCATGTGTAAATCCTGATTTACAAGAATTTAGTTCTCTAGTAGAATCATCAAAGATGATGTCAAACAGAGAGCACGTCATTTCACCAGAACATTGGCAATCTCAGGGACCAAGCAGCCTAGCCTGGCGGTCTACAGTTGGTCTACCACTACTTTGTGGATTGTATCATGGTATTTTACTACACTATAGTTCATCTAACACAAAGCCTAGCAGGTTATTAAGCTTTTTCAACAATGACAATATACCATAATTCTTGAGAATGGCACTGGCTTTGTGTTCGTCTATTGCGAGAAAGACTTTTCTTTATTTAATCTGATCGAGCACCAAGATGTACTCTAAATCTTTAGTGTCAGGTGAAGTACACAAATAAATACAGCTCGGTATAGAGCTAAATAATGAGCTTGTCCTAAATGTTAACTCGTACAGTAATTCATTTTAATGTTATCCCTCTGTGCGGATTCTTGTACTGCGTGAGAAACTCGACGCCTGGATTTTTAGCTCATCTTGTGGGAAATCATCTCAGGAAGCGAGTTGAATAAACCTAAGATTTGTCAGCTTTATCAAGTTTTGTTCAGTTCCTACTGTATAAATGTTTTTCCGGTGTTTACCATCTCGTCTGCGCACGCAGAGATCTCAAGCCCGGATAATGTTGTAGCAAGTACAGAAATTTGAATTTATTAATTTATTTATTTTTTAACTGTAAAAGTACATAGTGCACTGCAGATTTCAGGAAAGAAATATACAGTAACGATATCTTTAGGTTTTCTGTTTCTGTAGTTTCTGTCATTTCTGTCTGTAAATGCTGAACACACAGTATTTCAGACTCCAGACATATTGCTCACAGTGATGTAGGTTCGAGTGTAGTCTAACGCAATTCCATTTAGTCACACATAACCCATATAAATAGTGATGTAATTGAATACAGTTACTTTATTTGGATCGAACAGATACAGTAACATGTTCTAAATGAATACATAAGCACAAATATTAATAAGAAACACCGTATTTTTTTTTGGTTTGTTTTTTTAGAATAGTTGCCTAAAAAACTCTCAGTGCATCTGGTTAAGATTTCATAAGCAAATCAGGTCTAGGATCATTAACATGTGCTCTGTGTAGCTTTCATGCCCACGTCAGGTTCCAACCCAAATCCAGATAGAGATAATTGAGGCCCTGAACAGATACAGATACTTCTACAGTATGTTTTTCTACGGTGAGTGATACCTTATGGATAAACTGAAACAAATGGTAGTTCAGGTTTACTTTTACCAGATTGCTTCTATGAAGTAACAGTGATTCAGGTTCATTCTTTAAATAAATTAATTCAAGTCCTAAGGTCTGGCACAGTGATGTAACCTGATTTGATGGCGGTTATCATCAGTCGTAACAGCTTACGCACTATACTTTGACAAAAACACGACTCTGTAGGTGGTGTGTGTCTTTTTTTAACTTTATGTCCCCCACGCAACAGTCTAAGGGGAAAGGAAGGGAGACGCTGATGCAAATTTTGAGGGTAAGAGTGTGTTTTATGTCTGTAGATCCCCAGTGGAAATTGACTCGGGTTCAAAAGAGGAAAAAGAAATAATGCCTGTTTGTTGTTTGCTTTCATGTGGTATGAAGTTAAGATCATGAAAGGTTAAAAAAAAAAAATTTCAGCTAAAATTAGCACCAGGAGCGCCGTGAATATTCACACATGACGTTAAGTTATGCAAAAAAAAAAAAAAAAACATTTCGGTCACAAAAATAAGTCAGCGTTTGTGTAGACGTTTCCTATTTGTGAAATTACATCCTGCCTTTACGGTTTTATCCTGCATCCGTCACACTCCATTTCCATGTACCGTTCTTTGAGTTGAACCTTCGCTCCCAGATAATGTCCCGGCTCCACCCACTAATGAGCTTACAGAGCAATTTGGGACAAAATCAGATTCAGAGATGTGAGGGAGTTTATTTTTTCCCCTTCCTTTGCTGCTTCACATGTCTGCAGACCAGCCTTTTGGCACCGGGGTGTCTCATGGTAGGATTGGAAAAGCAGACTCTGCTGGAAATCTGTGACCCTCAGCACGATCAGGAGCGCGGTAGGGAGTTTGTGCATTCCGCGGGAAACGTGCTGTTTCCTTCCTTTCCTGTCCTTTCCTGCTCTGTCTGGTCTAGGGTGCAAGCTTTAATATTAGTTGTGTGGTGTGGTGCATGCACTTAGTATTTGAAGGATCTCTTTCTGGATGTTGCCTCCACTACCAGCGGCATGTCAGCATGTCAGTGAGGGGAGTTAGGAAGCTGATGAGGAAGAGGTAAGTTCAGGGTGTGGATTGAAAGAATGGAGGGAGTTTGAAAGTTAGAAGTTTTGAAAATGCAAAAAATAAAATAAAATAGACCAGTTGAGCACTGCGTGCTGGAGACTTTTGCTTTCATCCACATTTTTTGTTAATAAGTCATCATATACGTAGATCTTGTTCAATGATTTTAAACTTCCAAACTGTATCATTACATTTTTACATTTATGGAGTCAGCAAAACAAGTATAGATCTGATGCATAAAAAGCCTACAACGTTCTGCTCTTATACTGTATATCTTATACTGTTTTATGTTTTAAGTTTTAAGTTTCCTGTCTGCTGAACGCCTCGTTTTGTTTTGTTTTTGAGTTGCAAAACCCTTCTTCATACTAACATTCACAACTAACTATATTCAAGATTCAAAAATTCATATGAATTAACGACTGAAATTTCATCTCTCCTATAGAAATATGACCGCTGTGCCGATTTCCTGGCCCGTCCCAATGAGGGCTATCGGAGCTCAGAATCTGCTGACCATGCCTGGAGGTGTTGCCATTTCTGGGTATTTACACAAAAAGGGGGGAAGCCAGTTCAGCCTGATGAAATGTAAGTTCTATCATTGGTTCATAAAGAATTTGCAGCTAGCATATACAAATATATATATATTTATATATTTAATATATAAAAACTCAGTTCTTTAATATTATCTCCTAGGCTTGTTTAAAAGAACTGAAACAAATCAGCCTCTGCTTTAAGGTCTTTGAGTGACTAATATGAAAGCAATGGGTTTTCAAAATTCTGCATTTTTTGCACCAGGGCCTCTGCGCTACATTATAATCCACAAAGGCTGCGTCTACTATTTCAAGACCAGCACGTCTGCCACACCACAGGGAGCGTTCTCGCTCAACGGCTACAACAGGCAAGTTCATGTGGACCATTTCATTTACTGACAATGTGGAACGCAAAAAAAGACTGTGTATTTAACCAAACCTACCTTTGCTCCACTGATCATGACCACTTTAAACATAGAATTTTAAATATAAACCCAACGTTTAAAACTAGAGCTCAGGTTACAGGTTCATCTTTGCATGCTTGCTTAGCCACATCCTGTCCTACTTATGGCCCAGTATAAGATAGAGAGATAGAGAAGTTTCTATTTTGTCCACTCAAAGATAGTTTCCTCATGCAGATTAGGTACTTTGTGATAACGCGAGATATGTGTCTATGTCTGTTTCGCCACCAACACAGAAGTTGGTGGTACTCCTCTCAGTTCCTCCTCCGTGTTGGGCCGGCGTGGTGTAGCTAGTGTGTACTTAATTATTGTGTTTAGTCTCCAGTCCCAGCTGTGGTCTTGTATAAATAGACTTTAAGTATATCTTCAAACAGTTTGCAGAACGTCTCCGACCCAGCTGCATGTGTGCATGGTCCTCACGGGCAGTGTAACGAGGAGGTAATAGAAAAGCAGGGAGATTTTTAGTAGAACTTATTCATACTGACAAATCAGAAGACTTTATGATGCTGTGGAGGATCACTCACTCATCGTCTCTACCACTTTATCCTGAATACAGGGTCTCAGGAACCCTATCCCGGGAGATTTAGGGCACGAGGCAGGGTACACCCTGGATAGGGTGCTAATTCATCACAGGGCACACACACACACTGCGGGTAATTTGGGAACGCCAATCTAGGTAATCTGCATGTCTTTGGACTGTGGGAGGAAACCGGAGTACCCGGAGAAAACCCACCAAGGGAATCGAACCCGGACCCTGGATGTGCACGGCGACAGTGCTAACCACTAAGCCATCATGCCGCCTCCTTTAAGTGCTGTTTGGCTTTATAGTTTACCACTGTGTTTCTTTCATGATTTAGTTAGAATAGTATATCTGACATCACTCAGAAGAGAGTGGGTTTGTTTTAAATCTGGTTCCTCTTGGAGGTGATTCCTCATGTCAGCTTGATGTTGTCACCATCTATGTTGCTCATTATAAACCTAAATATAAATTTTCATTAAAAGAAACATTTTTAAAAAACTTTCTTTTAGTATAGACAGGATGGAAGATGAATCCACTTCATGCCAAAAAATACACCGATTAACAAATGATTGGTTTTTGGTCTTCAGGGTCATGCGGGCCACAGAAGAGACCACGTCCAGCAACGTTTTCCCTTTTAAGATCGTACACTTCAGTAAGAGGCACCGTACGTGGCTTTTTTCAGCAGCCAGTGAGGATGAGAGACGGGTGAGATGTTTATTCGACATTTTTTTATATTTTATATGATCATTCATTTGATTGATATTTGTGTCAGTGATGTTATTGCATTCGGTTTAACAATGTTTCTCATCACTGACAGAAATGGATGCGTTATCTGCGGAAAGAGATCGGACACTATAACGATAAGAAAGATTCACATGACCCAAGGTACAATATATAGATATTTAACTGAAGGTCAGTTAAAAAAATAGAATTTGCTTTGCTTTTCACATTACAAAATTGGGAATTGAAAAAGAAAAAAGCATAACTAGTTTTGTTTTTTTTCTTTTACACTTTGAAGCTACTTATGTATTTTCAGATAAAACGTCAACCTGTGTTTTTTAGAATGTTTATCTGTTATCTACATATCTTTTGATGATAAATGAGTTTCCTTTACATGAAATGTGTTCGCTCACTCTGAACACACTCTTGAATTACATGGCTGAATTTTGCATTTAAAGATTTTTTGTGGTTTTTTGCAAATCCCCATAAATTTGTTAGAGATTACAGTTTAGACGATGTATTTGAGATGCGTACTTTAGCCTTGCAGTTTTCGTGCTGTTTCATAGGGAACTTTTCGGTTATATATGAACACATTTAAAAATAAAATGCTGACCACAGTGCTAAGAACCACAGATGTACAGTGTAATTGAAGACACTTCCCTTTTCTGATAAATTAGCAGGGGATATAATTCTCTGCCTGTATGTGTACCGTTCCTCTGAATAGTGACGCTCAATTAATTCAGTAATTTTCTTTATTACTCCAGTGACTCTGACTCAGATGAAAGTTTCTACGGTCCTATCGAGAGTCCGATGGAAATCACCAGTGCCCATGATGACCATGAAGGAGGTAGGGTGTGTGTGTATAACAACAGGAAGCATTACTAACTAACTCTTCGTGCTCCGTGAGCTTTCGTTCAACATCTGTATTCTGCATTTATTGAATAGACTATGGGGAACAAAACGATGAAAGCGATGAAGACGACTATCTCATGCCTGATGGGCCACCAGGTAGCGCTACACAATTTGATGCACATTTAGATCATTTTTTACATTTATGACATTTTCTAAAAAAAGATCAACTATACTAACTATAGCTGCCTTGTGCCTTTTCAGTTCAGCCCAAAGCACCGCCTCCATCTTACCCTCCTCCACCTGTGCCCTACCATCCCAAACGCCCTGCACCACCAGCACCCCATACACCTATGAAAGCACCACCAAGCCCCATGCACAAGAAGCCATCCGTCCCAGTTCTGGGCCCACCCAAACACTCTGACACTGTGAATAAAGGCCCTCCTCCTGGCCTACCAGGCCCTCCTCCTCCTCCACTACAGAAACCACAATTTCACAGAAACACAGTTGTGCCAGTTCCTTTTCCTGTGTGCCAGAAAAAGACTGTAGCTGGGAGCGTGTCTGTATCCACTCTTCCAGGATATGAGAGAAAGCTATCTCCTGCCATGCTCATAAACAACCCGTCTACTCTACATATCTGTGAAGACCTGGGAAACAAACTGGTGCTGAACTCCAGTTCACAGAACCTGAGCAGTTCACCAAGTGACAGAAAACTCAGACCTCCACCCAAGTGTCCGCCACCAGCAATGAAGCCCAAACTGAGTCCGTCATCTTTACAGTAGGTGTTTGCTTTCACTCCGTTTTAACTATTGTGACTAGAAAAATCTGCAAATTAATTGATTAAAAGTGCACAAGGGTTAAATGAATGAGTTCCCACAATGTCTGGGTGACTGTAAATGTAAACTTCACCCTGAGACACGTGAAATGTTTGTGATTTTGTTGGTTGGTGCCCAAAGCACAATGGTGTTATTGGCATGAAAGACAAAGCTGTTGAAGCTGCTTTGTTTGAGTAGAGTTTAAGGATGAGAGATCAGGACTGACTTTAATAATCTAAAGCTCTGCTGCATCGCACTGTTTACATTAAGATGACGTGAGGCTTGATTATAACTTGATCATGCTTTGAAACGCATACTATAGTGTATGTACAGTATATCTGAATACAACACCGTAGATTCTGGTTTATCCTTCGCTCTTCATGGGAGATTTAAGTGCATCTGTTAAATCCTTTACAACAAAATCACTCACAAGTCTTTCCTCTCAGAAGATCGTCGCCTGATGGCCAAAGTTTTCGGTCTTCAGTAGAAGAGAAGCCCATGAAAAAGCCTGTCGTATCAAACCACGATGAAGATTCTGACGATGACTACGAAAATGTAAGTGAGCCCTTATTGTGGTTACAAATCAGTTCCTGAACAGACTTTCTATTCAACTTTCATTATGTTCTCTTAATAAATGGTATAGTTATGGCCCTTGTTTTTTGTAAACAAGGATGGTGTTACTAATGGCTTCTTTAGTATTTAACAATGACGCAATAAACGCAGAAGAAATACTATAAAGTATGAGGTAACTCAGAAAAGTGGGTGTGAAAAAGGAACTAAGTGAAACATGAACATGTAAAACTCATGTCGGTTTGTTGTCTGGTTTTTAGGTACAGTTGCCTGACTCTGTCTTTTTGGAAACGACCGAGACGAGTACTGTTGAAAAGTAAGAGACATTTCCAATACGTGTTAGATTTAAGACATGCTATTCATGACATTCTGTTCATGAGATATTAAAAAATAAATAAATAAATAAAGCTATTCTCTAGCCCCATCTAGTGGACTGGAGTGCCACAGGACTTATAAATGTTGACTTTGTCCCTCAGCTGAGTCAGGTTTGAGAAACCCTCATCATTCATTGTTCCTTCTTCTCTCTTTAGAATATATAAAGAGACGTATAGCTGTCCGCCGGATGGCCTTTACTGCATCCGAAACTCAGGAACAAAGACCTCAAAGGTACAGCACAACACGCTGCATATATTTTTGTTATGCAGTTGTTATACATATATGTATGTGTGTGTGTGTGTGTGGGGGGGGGTGCTTTTTTTTAAGTGTGTGCATGTGGGAGGTTGTATTTGTTTGTTTCAACATATTCATTTGATTCTTTGGATGTGTAGGTGCTTGTTGTGTGGGATGTGAGTCTGAACAAGGCGAGAAACTACAGACTGTTTGAAGAGGTGGGTGTTACTCTTGCATTTATGTAAAATGAAAAAACAATAGAAATAATAATTATTATTAATAGTAATAGTACGTTATGTGCCAAAATATACAGTACGATGGGTGTTACTCTTGAACTTAATAATTAATTATAAATTAAAAAGCAAAAAAAAATAATAATAATAATTATAATTATTATTATTATTATTATTATTATTATTACAAATAGTTGTAGTAGTAGTTTGGAAAAAAATACAGTACTGAAACTCGGACGCATGTTCGTTTCTCATCGAGGCAGAGCTCCAGAGACACTTTTTCCCAGTAGTGAAAAATTGTGCAGTTGTTGTTGGAAAGGGGTCTCTCGACAGAGGAAAAAGTATTCATAGTTGAGTATTATTTCTGCTCATACAGAAGTAGTTGTGAATGGGAACCGAGTTTGAAAAAGGTGACAGAACACATTTCTTTCCATACCCGTCTCATTCACCCGATCTTACACCACCTGGTACCTACTTACGGGGAATGTTAAAGAAGAGTGTTAAAGATCCGCCAAGAACTGTTACTGCATTGCACTAGCAAATCGTCTTCTTTCGCTGGAGTCTGCAGCGACCTTTGTTCAAGGAATCCATTTTGAGAATCTGCGTGAACAATATGAACACTGTCTACAGCGAGGCGGTGCACACACACACACCGCGAACGCTTACTGTACATTACACATACTGTGGTGTATGTTTGTTTGTTTCAGGAGAAATAACCTCACAGTTAACAAAAAGATAATATTGTTCCTCTTTTTATTTCAGTACTGTATATTTTGGCGCATAGTGTAGAAGTAGTGGTAGTATACAGTACACTGTCTAGCCAAAATGTAGAGTTTTAAAACTCAAAACTTTTATTAAAACTTTTTCCCACATTTCCACATGCATTCCGGGATTGAACCTGTGAAAGAGTGCTTCTGGAAGCATGAGGAATCATTTTCACACATGGAATAGCCGTCACATTGGGCACCGTAATCAAAGATAGCATCAAAGTTGATAAACTAAATATTAGACTGTGCTTTTTTTTGTTGTTGGTCTAAATCTATAAAAGTAATGTAATAGCCAATAAAAGTATTTTTTTTTTATTTGTTCCAACAGAAAAATCAAGAATATATTTTAAATAATAATAATAATGTAAAGTTTTTAAGTTGCGTAGTAGAAGAAGCGAGTTGCTCGGTCTGTCCGCTTTGCTTCAGTAAGCGTCTGGAGAGACTCAGTTAAACACACACACATGTTGTCTGTCAGAAAGGTCTCAGTTTATTAACAGCAAGAGATGGGGTTTTTATATGTTTGACCAAACGCCTGTGCCATCATATGTTACTATAAAGAACATGAACCATTATAAATGTCCTGCTGAGATCCTGAAGAATCAAAGAAGAGGAAGACAGAGAGGTGCCCGTCCAGAGACGGATCACAAGATGTTGGCTTGAGTTAGGGGAAGAGGAGGAAGGAGACAGGGAGAGAGAGAGAGAGAGAGAGAGAGAGAGAGACATATATAGAGAATGAGAAGATGAGCGTGGGAACGTTCGCACCTTTAAGAACAGATGCAAGAGGAGATAGGAAGATAGCAGCAGGGAAGATTTAACACGTTATTATCAGATCTATGAGGAAGAGAGCACAAAAGTAGAAATAACGCCTTTTTATATAAAATAATTCTAACAAATAAGAAGAAGAAGAAGAAAAAGAAGAAGAAGAAGAAAGTATTATTATTTTTAATAAACTGCAAACTAGCCATAATGGGGAAAAAAGCTATGACAGCAAATAATGTTTTTTTTCCCTACACTAGACAAAAAGTAGAAATTAAAAGCTGAAAGTTAACTACTGGCCACAGAGGAAAGTGTGGAAAAGTTGCAGTTTGCAATTTTTTTTAAATGTCTCTAGTCCTGGTATAATGATGTACTTCATTAAAAGATAACTTTGTTTCAGTTTAAATAATGATTACTTAAGGATTTATCCTTAATCATTTCGGATTTCAGTGTAAAATCCATACTTCTGTTCCATATAAAATTTTTAAGGACTTCCCCAGCAGCACAAACCACAGTCTTCTAGATTTAACCTTCTTTTCTGTGAGTGTAGGAACTTAGAAAGAGATGTGAAACTAAAGAAGATTGCTTAGATAGAACGTTTAAGATTATCATGTGCATCTGTTGTTATTTTTATTCAGAAACATTAGAGTTATATAATACATCATTAATAGTTACACTTACAGTTTATCTCTATTTCTGTCCTCCCGCAGGATCATATTGTGTACTTGGAGTCAGACTTGACCTTCCCCTCTGTAGCGGCTCTGGTGGAGCACTACTACAGCAACCCCCTGCCCAACCACGGCTCTCTGTGCTTACAGCAGCCCTTCGGCTACACGCCACCCAGGTGATCCCGTCCTCCTTTTCCCCACCGTGGACTGCGACCTTCGTATTCTCATCTCCTCTCGTAGCCTCTGCTCCCCCTGTTGGCTATAGCGGCTCACTACAGCTGATAATCAGCTATAAGGACAAGTAAGGCTTGCCAGTGAGATCGCAAATATGGACACCAGTACGTGGATGTATCTTAGCTGCCATCGGACTAAAATGAATTTAGCCATTGTGGAGATTTATCTCAGCTGGAATGGATGCCTGTCTCGCTCAGCTGTGTTTGATGCAGAAATGCTGGTGATCGTGGAACTATTCATACCTCTGCACAGCCATTATGCACTTATGTACAATCTGCAATCTTACACAAACAGTTCATAAAAGCAAATGTCTTATCATGGTGGGACAGTGGGATGTTATTTAAATCTCTCATCTGAGTATAGCAGGAATCGTAACATTGTCCACAGAAAAATTTCCAATGTTGAATTAACACCCAGAGTGTTGAATTAACACCATTCAGTGTTTCTAAAGGTGCTGGACTTAAGTGAATGTGTAAAATCAACACTGGAGATGTGATTGTGTAGTTGTAACTAGGTTGTGACATTGTCCAATGCACCAACATTGTTTTTGAAAGTTTCGAATTACATTGATAAAATAATGTATAAATTATGACCCAAAAAATATTGGGGTAGTGGTGGATTGAAGTGAGGTACAGTACTTGAAGCTTTGGGTTCTTGATCACAGGGTTCGGGGTTCGAGCCCCGATGGGTTGCTACAGTTGGACCAAGGCTGGGAAGTGGGACCCACCAACATAAAGTATGATCATTGAGAATGGTGTAGAGTGGGCAGTGAAAGGCCAGACCAAGACTGGGATGCCTGGAAAGCTGACCATTCGAACCATGGCCTACATTCACTTGATGACAAAAAAAAAAAAAAAAAGTTGCAAATACAACCTCAAAACAACAGAATATCAGTATTTCCTAATAGTACAGTATGTATGCCGTCTGTTCACACAATGTCCAACCGCATATACATCCGGTTTACCAGATAAACACAACAGATTCCTACACACATTGTATGTCTAAGGGCTCACATGTCTCTTGAGTGGTATAGCGTTATTTTCTGGTATTTTCTTTCCAAAGCATTACCATGAAGTGCATCATGGCTCCCAAACACAGCAAAACATTTGCTAGTATAAATAAAGGTGGCATAATCAGTGACCATTTTAACCATATAGGCATGTCACACTGGTGGATCAGTGACTAGCACTGTGCAACAGCTTTGTTGCTGAAAATAATTTTAAAAATCCGGTACAAGAATTTCAATAATGTTTTTCAAACCCTAGTAATGTTTCAATGTTGTTTTTGCAACTTTTTTTTAGGGACTTGTTAGTTCTAAGTTATCCCAGCGTCTCAACGTCTAACCGTTGGTCAGGCGCCATTTTCTTAAAGTAATTCTGACTTTCAAAAATCACCTAATACTAACGGTGTCCTAATGTCCATACAGCTGCCAAATTAAGGTAGCCACAACATTTTGATGACTAAAAATTCCTGCCGGGAAGATTAATGAATGAAAACACCACTGTGTAGATGGTGTAACCACTGACTTGGGACAATATACTGTATGTTCCAGGTAAAATTACTACATTTCTTGATGTAAGAATGTATTTTAAAATATAAATTAAGACTTTTTTATTATGTCAGAAGAAACAAAGCAGGAGTGTGCAAGTGTAAGTTAAGTGTTGCGTAATACATATATTTCTGTGTACAATATTGTAAGCATTATCATTTCTGTAAATTTTTTCCTATTTTATTTTTTACCTGTATTTTATTACTTGTGGAAAATGCACATATGTAAATAAAACAACTCTTTGTTTCATTGTTAAATTATATTTTTTACTCTGGTAGGCCATGAGTGCTACTGGAAAAGAAAATAAAGAATTGTTATACTGTTGGATGGTTGAATATCTGTTTTTTCATGCAGTATGAGATCACTAATCCCAGTACACGCTCTATCAGCAAAGTCAAACAAATGACTGCTGAATCGACCACAAATTATAAGCTCATGTGATACATGTCTTCATTCTGACTTCTCTCTAACCTCAGTGGCATTATGGTTGCTGATTCATGAACCCAAAGTCCTCTTTAAGAGTTTTTTTTTAAGGAACAGTCACATGCTGGGGAAAAACAGAACACATTACAGATATACAGTTCATGTGGGTTGTTCCAGGAAACTATATTTTTGTATTGAAATCAACAGTAGCAAAGTTTCCTCAGTGCTGGTAATCACCTGATATATATAATAACCTTGTTCATGCCACTTGGAAGATGCACTGGTCTATTAATATTAGTAGAATTTAACATAATGGACTAATTCCAGAAAAACAAAATACAAGGCCAGAGAGCTGTCAAAATTGGATGTTTGGAAACTGAAATTGGAAGGAATCTGTAAATACATTATATAATCACGTCAGTACCCGTCATTACAGAGTTTTTAGGAATACTGTAGTTAAAAGGTTTAAGCTTAAAATAAGCTGATCAGTATCTGACACATAACTGTTCATAACTTCCCTTCAAAATTTTTATTACATTTTTGGCACAAGGTGTTTCAAGTTTTCATAGTGTTCGTCCCATTTTGTGGAGTAATTCTTGCACCATCTAATTCTCACTCTCTTTTTTTTCTTCTGTACCTTCAAAGTCATCCCAAAGACCATCATCCAATGTTGGCTAGCTACACAATTCAACGCAACCACCTTACTGTCTCTAATATCCCTTCTTATACAGTATGTCACCCTGTGTTCCTATTTCTTCTTAAAATATGTATTTACCACTGCGATTTCCATCCTTTTTGCAAAAGCTACAATAATTTGTTCTTCCACATTCCTCTCCTGGACCCCATACCTATCCATCACCTACTGTACCCATTACCTCTGTTCCATTCTCCAACATGCCAATTAAGGTCAGCACCAATCACCAGTCTTTTTTCCTTGTGGACACTAACTACCACTTTGTCTAACTCACTCAAGAAATCTTCTTTCTCCTTCACATCATATCCTACCTGTATCATTACCTTTTCCACTTCCAGTTTCACACTCATCACTCTATCAGACCCTCTCCTAAACCATTTCTCTTATCTACACCACAGTGAAGCAGTTTGAACCCACCTTCAGTGTTCTTAACATTGCTATCTACCTTTCTCAGCACCATCATATCAGCTAGTTCTCTACCTTTACCAGTCATAGCGCCAAGATTCAGTATTCAAAGTTTCTATTTTAACCTCTTTTAACCAGTTTTCATAGTGACCGTCCCATTTTTTTTTTTGGCGGCACGGTGGTGTAGTGGTTAGCACTGTTGCCTTGCACCTCCAGGGTCTGGGTTCGATTCCCGCCTCTCTGTGCATGGAGTTTGCATGTTCTCCCTGTGCTTGGTGGGTTTTCTCCAGGTACTCCGGTTTCCTCCCACAGTCCAAAGACATGTAGGTTTGATTAATTGGCATTCCCAAATTGGCCGTAGTGTGTGAATGAGTGTGTGTGTGTGTGTGTGTGTGCCCTGCGATGGATTGGCACCCTGTCCAGGTTGTACCCTGCCTTGTGCCCTAAGTCTCCTGGGATAGGCTCCAGGCCCCCCATGACTTTGAATACAGGATTAAGCGGTATAGATGATGAGTGAGTAAATGAGTGAGTGAGCGATGCTGTGTCACACTTTCGTTGTCCGTGCCATCAGGGAAGAACAGAAGTACTGATGTGATAACCTGGTCATTCAGGACATTCAGGTCATCAGCTGACTTCACTTTATTGCCACATAACATTGAATCTAAATCTGAGCACCTGAAGCAAACCCAGATCAAAACACTACCTAGAGGCTTGTACAGTGGGCACTATGCATCATGGGCGCATCACTTCATGCACCCATCCCTTCTTACTTTGACAGATCCATCGCTCTGGAATAGAGTCAATCTGAGTCAATCATCAGACCACATGATCTTTTTCCATTGCTCCAAAGTCCAATCTTTATGCTCCCTATCAAATCAATGCTTTTGTAATTAGTCTTATTAACAAGAAGTTTTTTTATGGGCAATATTTTTTATCACCAGGATTTTAAGTGATCTCTGATTACAGTTATTCATGATGTTTTTCCTGAACACATTTCTTTCCAAATTTGGAGTGAAGCACTGTGCTTCCAGGTTTTTAAAAATGCATTGGACAATTCTTACACAGGCCAATAATTTACTCCTTCTGAACCAGTATTTGTTTTTTGATTGGCCAAGCAGGATATTATCTTGAACAGCAACTTAATCTGATGTTCCATATAATGTATACAGTAGAAGCAGTTATAGAGCCCTCTGCTGTCAAGAATCTGAACTGCAATTGCATTGAAAACAGCAGACCTTTGTTAGACCACCTTGGTTAGTTTTATTTTGTGGAAAGGGTGTTAATGTGAACAGATGAGTTATTTTCAGAAACCACTTAATTGTGTTACAGAAGATGCCGAACCTATCCTAGGAACGCTGGATATGAGGCAGAAATACACCCTTCACGGTTTTCGGAGATTGGGAGAACATGTAGAACTCCAGAGAGACAGTACCCAAGTTCCTGCATCAAACCAAGGACCTTGAAACTTTGAAGCAGGAATGTTACCCACTACCCACTTTTCTTAGGTCTAGAAACAGGAACAAAACGCTTTCAAGGCCACATTTAAAGATTTTTTTTTCTTTTCTTAAGTGTGAAGCATTCTTTTTGAAAGACATCATAAACTTATTTTGGAATAAAATCAAATAGCTCAGTTCAGTTATTTTACACACCCTCACCCCGAACATATGTGCCCTAGCTTTTCAGTCATTGGACAAAGAAAATCACACTTTTGTATGGAGTTTAATCATACAATGTATTATATTATTTATATTCATAAGAACACTTATGGGCTAACAGAATTGATTAAGAGAGAATACAACAAACACAATAAAGGCTCTTGCATACATTCGTAAAGCTCAGAATCATGTCACAAAATAACAATATAAATAAATAAATAAAAACAAACAAATTTACGCACATTTAACTGTGCAGTCAAAGTAACACTAATGATGAAAACTACAAGAAAAGTAGGAAAGCAAAATATCTAAAGTAATACTACTACTTATTATTATTACTACTACTACTAATAATAGTAGTAGTAGTAGTAATAATAATAATAAATGTGAAAAAGTACAAACAATAATCATTACTGATAAAAAGAAGGGGAGAAGAAAAAAAGAAGAAAGATATTGAATATAAAGTGGGATTGTGCTGCATGTATGATTGTGATTGTCTCCCCTTTTATCAATTCTGTATTAATCCAGTTCGTTGGCCTTTGCGTGTCTTACAAATATAAAATGTACTACATGATTAAAGTTGATGCAAATATTTTAATGCCACTGTAAATACTGACATGTATTTCCCTCTTTGGATAATACTATATCACTGCCTTCACACACTCATTAATGATCATTTCATTTGTGTGCGATTGATGCCTCACGCAGCTGTAAATGTATGTTAATTTCATTTGGATTATTGCTCTTCACTTGAGGAGAAAAAATTGGCGGAGTGCCGAACAATGATTTGACATTAAAAGCTGTGTATTGCTGACTCAAAAAGCAATAGATTACATAATTGGTACATAATTGATACATAAACTATTCTCATTTATCAGAAAAGAATCAGGATCCGGACAAAATTGTCACTCGGTCTGGATCTGGACTGTGGTCCGCCATTGAGTGATGCCTATTTTGGAGGCTCTGTCTGTTAATGTTCCAGCTCAAATACCACTCAGATCATGGAGTGTGGTATCCCTGCAATCCGTCCTGTTACACTCAGTTTCAGTGTCTGTACTGTAGCTTTAAAAGCAAAGGTGTGAGGAGCAAAACACCCCTTATTTTTGTTCTCCAACCATTTTCAGGCAAAAAGATTCCAGGATTTGCCTGGAAACAGTTGGGAAACAAAATAAGAGGTTTTATTAACAACTTTGATTGTTGTTTGAATATCTATTGATTGTGCATGTAGGGATATTAAATCGTGAAAACATCCTCAATGTTAAAAACATCCTCAAGTTAAAACGTAGCTGATAAAGATCTAAATCTTTCAGCCTGACTATTTCATAAGGACTGAAAAGGCTTGGTTTGCCATTTAAGCAAGCTAGTTAGCTAGCATACAACTCAGCCACAGTATGCAGTGCCGGTCCCACACTCGGATGAAAATGGGAGGGTTGTGTCAGGAAGGGCATCTGCATAAAAACCTGTGCCAAGTTGTGTGTGCAGATCAGATGATCTTCTGTGGCGACCTCTTGATGGGAGCAGCCGAAAGACCAACAACATTTATCTAGCATACTAGCATCATCAGTACATAGTAGGTTTAGGCCAATTTACATACAGTAAAGTTTTGGTGTAAACTGGAATAGATCTTTTCACAGGACTCGTTTCTGGTCCATGTCTTAATTGCATGAAGATGTATCATGTCAGCTCATTTCATTCGCTCTAGCCCCAGTGGAGCTTTTCCTAATATTGTAAGGTAGCCTTGTTGGCGCTGTGGCAGCCAAGACAGATTTACTCTATCTTTGCAGAACGCTCTCCATTGTGGTCAATTTTGAGCAGCCATTATCAATCAGATGGTCTGTGTCTTTAGAGCAAGTGATTGATCCTGGCTTCAGTCTTTCATTTCCATCTTAAACAAACATTCGCTGTGTCTTCTACGTTTATGGGTGTAAAAAAGAGACATCCATGTTCATTGTACAGCCAACAACAGGGCACTGACTGTGCTTTTTGTTTTTGCTGTGATGTTGCTATTCACTTAAATCTGCTGTAGGAAATCACAATGGTGGACTCCATGAGCTATACGTTACTATTCACTTATTCATCGTCTATACTGCTTACACTGTATATACAGTATGGTTGTGGGAGTCTTAGGGCACAAGGTGGGGTACAGCCTACCTTATGCTCTAAGTCTCCCACAACCATACAGTATATTGTATACAGGATAAGCGGTATAGACGATGAGTGGCAATCCGGGGTGCCAATCCATTGCCGGGCACACACCTACACACAACAAGCAATTTGGGAATGCCAGTTAGCCTAATCTGCATGTCTTTGGACTGTGCGGGGAAACCCTCAAAGTAAGGAGAGAACATGTAACCGCTATGCAGACAGGCAGGAAATGAATCTGGATCTTGGGGTGCAAAGCGGCAGTGCTAACCACTAAGCCATCGTGCTGCACGTTTATGTCACTATAATGCTTTTTTTTCTTCATATTTTGTGTGTGTATGAATAGCTAGACTGGAGACTGACATCTGAACGTGCTAAAATCATCGAAAAGAGGATTTTGCATATTAGGTGCCCTTTAAACTTATGAAATGTCATGAAGGGTTCCTAACATACTGTACAAGTGACTTTCTATTTACGGTCAACAAACTTGAATGTTGTTACTGTGAATATAGTGAGGACAGCACAATGATTTCAAATGAACAATACTTTCTATGCCTATGATCCATCTCTTCTCACCTTTTGGCTCTGATACAGGTTCCTAGCCCTAGTTCCTAGTATTTTTCCTGCTCCAAACATATCAGATTCAACTCTCACTCACTCACTTACTCATCTCTTTATCCTGTATACAGGGTCGTGGGAGCCTGGAGCCTATCCCTAGAGACTTAGGGCACAAGGTGAGGTACACCCTGGACATATAGCCTATCCCAGGACACGTAAAATAAAGGGTATAGACGATGAGTGAGTAAATTCACATTTCGGTCAGTCAAAGCTCTGGCTGATAGGTGGAGCCACATGCACAGGTGTCACTTAGATGCTGTATTTGCTTTATCATATCTTACATGCGATGTCACATCATAATGCTAAATATAAGTGACAAATACTTTTTTTGAGCTCGTCATTATATAAGTCGGGACGCACACAGTTATGCATGCTATTCATGTAGTCGGTTGTGGTAGAGAAAGGGTTAATGAATGGAAATGACACGCTGAAAGACGCCCTGTGCTCAGCTCTCGGTCACACCAGCGTGCTTTATTCGCTGCAGGTTCGCTCGCGCTGACTGTCGGGTAAAATTGGGAGAGACGTGATGAGTCGCGGTCGCGCGAGCCGCTCGCGAGCACAGCGCCCCTGAGAACGCCTCTGCCGCCTGGATGAGATAAAAAGCGCGCGCGCCCGCTCGTTCTGCTTCTGTTGTGTTCGAGCACGGACGGAGCGCTCGCGCTGCGGGACAACACCGAAGGACCAGAGACTGAGAGAGAGACCGCGCGCGCGCGAGCGAGACACTCCACCGCGACATGGTCCTGTGCGTCCTGGGCTTTCTTCTCCTGCCACTGCTCGGGTTTACCGACGGTGAGTGGTATTACTACCGAGAGACTTATAAAAATAGCCCGTGCACGCGAATTCAGCACGTGCAACATAACATCCTAACTAATGATGCATTCACAGTGTAAGTGTATGTAGGATGATGCAACACTGCTTATTTCTAACCAAACTGCTTGTTACCGAGCCTTCATTGTGTAATTGACTGCTTCATTGGGCGCCTGGGCCTTTGAGTGTTTGGTAGCAACGTGCAGCTTGGCACGTTTAATAGTCATGCACTCTGGGGGGCTTCAAATCCTTCAGATTTCATCTCCTAATTTAATTTCCGTTCATATATTGCGTTGAAATATACGGTCCTTTTCTTTGATGTATTTATTAGATGAGAGCATTTATAGCTTTATTCTTGGACATGCATGTGCGCGCGTGCTTTGGGAATACTCCGTGTAAAAGTATAGCTGATGCCTGTGTGTGTGTGCGCAGGTTACTGTCCGCACACTGCCTAATTGCTGTTAAGGCAGGTGATTTTTACGTTCACGTTGACCCACCTCATGGACCAGGCCTTTAAAAAAAAAAAAAAACAGCAACGCAAAAGTCATGGTCAAAATTACAATTTGTAAAAGATTTTCATTGAAGACTATGTCCTAAGTCTAAGTCACAGCCCATATTCCATGATCAGGATAAAATATTAGGTCCCTAATGCTGAATGCTTGCTCAGTCTATTACTAGCTTGATTCCAATCTTTATTATTTAGTTTTGTCATTCTTTTATTGACTTATCTGACCATGATAAAACAGCAAGTTTAATCTTTTGATTCATGAAGTTACCCGTTTCAATTTCATCTAACATCTGTAAGTTTGCATTCACATTTCTTTCAAAGGACAGCATGCATTGACTACCATTGCTGTTGGTCCTTTGGCTGCTCCCATCCAGGGGTTGCCATAGCAGCCCATCCGATCCACACACAACCATGTTTTTTCCGCCTGATCCCCTTCCTGATGTAACCCTCCCATTTTATCCGGACTTGGGACCAGCTCTGCGTTTAGTGGCTGGGGTTTGTACCTTGGTTGGGAATTGAACCCAGGCCTTACGACTGGTACCAACCTACCACTGAACCACCAATGGCCACTATGACTTTTAACGTCAAAGAGGCAAGTTGTATTACGAGGCTGTTACAAGATCTGGCTTACTTGTTGAAACGGTTTAAGGAGTAGTTTATCAGCCTCAAAACTAAAAATCAATAAGCGTCAGTGCATTCTTTACTTTTCACAATCTTCGCACTGAACTGAATTCATGTTAAAGCACTTGTAGACATCATCCAGTTTATTGAGTTGGATCTGAGAGTCATTGTTTTGTGTAGAATAGAAATAGATTTCTTCTGGTATTTTTTCTTTCCAAAAATTTTCTGTGAACTCTGATGGGAGGTTATACTCTGACCATTCCCTGTGCTGGGGTGGTACCTTTTTATTAAACAATCATTAAGTATTTAGCTTTTATCTTATATAAAACATTTACTCTAGTTATGCTCAAATAATGTACCTTAAAACTTCATAAAGGTGCACTGTATGTGGAATTTCAGGTACATAATAAATTGGCAAAAGACAAGGGTACCCCTCTAGTGTTGGGGAGCCATACGGTTTAGTACAGTTTCTTTCCTGAGTGTAGCCATTTTCTCCCAGATTTAGGCTATGTTCAAAATATAAGTCACATTGTTAAATTCCGAATTTACATGTAATGACGGGCCATGTTTATAATTCCAAATGACATTTATCTGATTATGTGGATGCACCTGTCCTCTAAAACAGGATGCATGTGCACATTGCTAAATCATTTTTGTGTGACATCTTGTTTGTCAAACAATAGATGTAATTTTAGCAAAAATATGCTTGGGGTTTTGCTCTGGGGGATGGCAAACAGTTAGTCATTTGTATTTAAAATATCTACTAAATCACAGATTTCAATTTACATCTACTGAAAACTTTCACCACTGTCCTCTGTTGTTGAAAATAAAATCCATATGCATGCGCAGAGTCAAAGTCGCACAAATTCTGATCTGATCATTTCCATTCAAATTTCATGATCATGTACGGATAGATATCCAATCTAGGACTATACACCATCTGATCAGAAAAGATCAGGTCTGACATACAGATCTGTTCTGAAAAATATCAAAAGTTTTGTGCATCCAGAAAATGGATTTGAGTCACTTCAGGCCTGTAATGTTAACATAACTGAAATTATCTTAAGATTTTAACTAGTTTGTACTTATTCTGGTTCCTAAAGCTGTTCATGATTGTTATTACTGAAGCAATTTAAATTTAAAAACGGGGTTGTGTGACTGCTGGTCATGAATTTTTCATTGACAAATTGCATCGTCAGTGCTAACACTAAACTGAGATAAATCTTCTTTCACAGATACTTGACATTTGATTTGATCTGAAGCGGGAACATCGTCAGTTGCCCCACACCCTCCCAAACACACCCCATCCACACAAAAAAAAACAGCTTTACTGCTTGTGTTTCTTTGTTAGCATTTTTAACATTAAATCATTCTCCATTAGAGTGTGTTGCTTGATGTACGTTAAATGGACGTGCTGTTCATCCAGAGACGGGAACGGTTTTACTTTTATCAGATTCGTCCGACTTCAGGAGTTAGCTAATGGTTCATCACATGCTGAATTTAGCATTCTGCCTCATTTACCCCACCTGTTCATCTAGTCATCGGTCTTTCACAGATTTTGGTGCTATATTAAAGAAAAAGGAGATCTGTATATGATTGTGGAGCTTAAGGGCCTCATTTTAACACTTGTGTCACAGATGTTAGCAATATTGTAATTCTACATGGTATTACTGACTGACTAAACATTGCTAGCAAGTGTGCTAGCAAGCATCTATTTTTATTTATTTTTAATTTTTAAATACATTTCCTTACATTTTTTTCTCTTGTAGGAGTATGGAAGTGAACACTGGGAACTATCCATTTTATGCTACATTTAAGACACTTTCCCTTTAGCCACTTTAGTAATCTACAACTGAAAAACAAAAGCAGTTAGTTAGCACTGCTGCTAGTTTTCCACTAGTGACTGGAGATGTAAACATGTGTGTAAATCTCCATTATCTGTGTCAAGTGCCTTTTATTTATTTATTTATTTATTTATTTTTTGTACAATTAAGGTTCTATGATGGTTTGACTAATGTTTCAGGATGACAGGAGTTTTAATTACCAACCTCGAGTGATAAAGTAGATGATAAAGGGTACTTGATTAACTATCTTCATAAATAGTTTTTGTCTGTACATTGGCACAAACTCACTTTCAATGATGTCTTTACATTTCATACATTGGAGGACCAGAAACCAGTCTCAGAAAAAATTGTCTGCATGTCAGTTCGTTTAGCCCGATTTTTGTCACAGCATCACAAACAACTGGCTGCACAGAATTTAATGAAACTTTTGCAGTACTTTGATATCTCCCTGATATTTAACCTGCACCGTAAATGAGATCAAAAGATACAACAGCAGCAATGTTATGAACAATTATGTGGCAGATTTAATAAAGCACTTTAAAATAAGCTACTTGCTCAATGTAAACAAGCACCTGCACCAATAGATATTAATTAGAAAATCGAAACTGAATACTTTTACTGGGATTACTCTATTTTCACAGCTGAAATAACAGCACTAAAGTGGTATAAGTGAATTTTAACACGCTGGAGTCATTTTAAGGCAAAACTTAGCTTAATCTTTATCTGATCTCCTTTTTGATTTCTCATTTGTGATTCACACTCCGATTACCGAACAGAAAGTGCATTTGGCTCTTGACGACGAAAGAAGTACAACAGTGTAAACAAGGTTTGGCAGTACAAATTTTTTATTTTTTTTTCTTCGTATTAATAAGTTGGGCAGAGTTTTGCCCGTACAGAAAGACAGGCAGACATGTACGGTGGCTTCAACCTGAAATAATATCACTAATTACATTAAAGCTGAGCAACTTATTTTTAGCTTTAACCTTGTAACTATTTCTACAAAAGTTTTTCCTATCAATGACGAGTACTTCAGTTGGTTAATCATGTGAAATAAAATGCAGCACAAAGGGTTATTTAGTAGTTAAATGATTGTTTTTTCCTCCCAAGACTCTACTAGTCACCCATTTTATATATTTTTTTATTTTGCAATTTCTTTTAAATGTTTTGTCTTGGGCCTACGGTGAAAGTAGGCTCATCATAGCAGGTTTTCATTTCAAGGCTGCCACATGTCATGGCCTAAGCGCTGATAAAGTAGCAATGAATTAAAGACAATGATGTGGCACAAATGTTATTTTTTTTTATGAAAAGATTGATTTTTTTTTTTTAAAGTTTAATAAATCCAAGAAAAGTTGCAATCTGTCTGACCCCATTCTGGGGCTCTTAAGATACCAGATTGTCAAATTGTAGGACACAGGAAACCTATATCCATGTAGGTTAAAAATATCATGCTGTATATAAGTTTCTTTTATATGCTGCATCATGCATTTGCATGGATAGTAGGGGAACAAACTTGGGATGTCGGCTCAACCTGCTTTGTGATGTTCCCAAACGCCCTGGTATCTCTGTAGTCTGGTTTGTCTGAGATGGAATCCCTTAATTCATGTCTAATTTTCAGTAATTTATGCATGTTATCCTGTAAATCTAAACAACCAGTGATTTTTATCTTTACGATGTACCCCATGTGCATAAAGAAGACCCTGATATCTCGGTACGTTTGCCATATCCTTCTGTTTCCTCTTTTACTCTGGGTTCAGTTGAGGTTATGTTTTGGCTGGCAGTGCCAGCCGCCTGGTCTGTGGTTCAGTTTGATCTGGAGCTTTATTTCACAGCCTGATTGGTCCGGACAACACGTCGCACATTATAATGAGTGTTGCATTGTTTCCAAGGAGCGGATGTAGGTTCAGGGAATGCAGACTGGACAGCTGTGAGCAGCTAGAGTTGCCAGTGTGCCGGTTTAAAATGCCTTTGCCTGTTGGTGTGGCTCTGTTGCTCTTGTTTTTATCTGATTTTTAGGTTGGCCCACCATTAGGCCGAACTCATTTGCTGAAGGGCCACATGTCTGAATAGATCCCTATTGCTCCTCGCTCATTTTTTAAGGTTTTAATGGCACAATTCTGAACACTGCCAGTGTTTTGGCCCTTCAAGATTGCTTATTGGATTCACCTGGGAATCAGAGATCATGAAGTGGAGCTTAGATACCCTAATTATGGGTTCTTTCTTCTTGCATAGCAGCACACTACAGGCTCCCTGTAATCATACAAAGGATTTAATGAGTAGGTCAGAGCTTTATGACTACGGGTTCAATGCTGCTAAGCACTGAGGCGTTTTCAGACGAAGCTCTATGCTTTTGTATGACAGTTAAGGAATGTCTAATATTCACTCACATAATCCATTTGTTTGGTCTGGGATGAAGTTTAAATTGTACAATCTCTTCTTCTTCTTCTTTAAGTACCAAAGAGCCGCATTAAACGTACTGTTAAACTCTATTTAAGATGGGGGGGGGGTCAGAGGATGCATAATGAAAGCAAATGTGTTTGAGATTTTAGAAACCCTTTCGAATCAGGTTTTTACTGTTTTGAACAGCATTGGAATGGAAACATTTTATTCAGACCCCTCTCATTTTGATTAAATACTTTCCTTGCCTTACCTTTTGGTAACATGACCGTTATGCAAATATTAGCTGTGTAAACACTTGATTTGATAATTTCTCTCTTGTCGGAATCAATATATTCTTTCTGCATTTTTGCCTGCCGTGTTTTTGCATGGTGTAATCATAGATGACACATTTTTCTACTGTTCCTAAACTCCATGAGAACAGATCTCCCCCATCAGTCTTTACTTTCTTCCACTGGGTCACTGGCTGAACAAGGAGCGCTAATTGGCTCCTGATTTTATATGCAATAAATCATCTAACCAATCATAGATGAGACTGAATTCTTGTAACCAGTCACGATGCTACAGGTTGAATAGGAAGCCTAACATTACGTCAAAGTTGGATAAAAGTACTACATTTTGGCTTAGCAGGCACAACCACTTTAAACATCATAACATATTTTTATTTTGATTCCTTTGAGCATATAAATACAGGTTATACTGCATTATGAGCATACATGTACACCGTTAAGTTGGAATATCTAATCAGAATTATTTTAGTTGGATTAAATAAATATTGTCTGTGTAAACGCAGCTGATGACTATCCGATTAGTGCTCCAAATATTTGTATTTGTTGGATTTAAACCTAAACTAAGCATAACCTAAAGCAACAGGTTTTTAGATTGAGATTTTAATAGTGGTGTTTATCTTATATTCTTATAGATGTGTCTGCATGTATCATTTCTAATAAATCTATTGTTCGTTTGTTTTTTCCTTTCACGTTATCTATGATTTTAGCCCAATTTACCCGCATGTAGTCAATCACCCCCCCCCCCCACCTTTTTTTATTTTTTTTATTTTTCCCCCTTTCCTTTAAGTTTCATATCTGATGTGTCCCTGTATATACACATGCATACACACACTACTAGTCTCAGAAAGATGCCATGTGGACCTTTCTCGAAAGATAGGTGACTCTCCTATTTGTAACTGTGTCTCTTAGGAATGTGTTGTTTATTTTTAATTGAATAATGCTTTCATATTACGTTATCAGTACAGCAATGTTATTCTTGGTAATCGCGCGAATAACAGTCCGTCACTTTTGCATGTCCTTTTCTTCTCGCCACATCAGGCTCGCGAATAGAATGTGAGCCATCGCAGTTCCAGTGTGGAAACGGCCGCTGCATCCCGTCTGTGTGGCAGTGTGATGGTGACGTGGACTGCACTGACGGGAGCGATGAGAACACGTGTGGTGAGTTTTTTTTTTTTTTTTTTTTTTTTTTTCTTTTTTTCTTTTTCCCTGTGTTTGTGTGTGCGTGCTCGTTTTTACTCCTCAAGGGGAACGCCTACACTTTGCCTTGTCGTACAATGAACCCATTTTTATTCCACTGTTGTGAAACTGTAGTATGTTTGGATGCTTGGATCTCTGAAGTTCATTGAGACTTGGACTAGTCTTGAGCGCTGATGTAATTTCCCAGCGGCCCGATAACGTTGTGTTCAAGGCTGGGACAGTCCTTTCAATTATCGACGAAAGGCACTGTATAGATCTGCATCTGATTACTCTGTGGGAGCCCCTTCTGGGTGATCCAGCTCTCCCTGTATCGATGGTAACTAGGTCATAGACTTTAGGGGTGGGAAAATGTATAAGGGAGGGGTTGGCACAGATACGGGTGAGATGACTGTAATTCATTAGTGTAACACTTACAGTGAGGCCATCAAGGTTCCAATCCATTCCTGGCACGATGAGCCCCCAAGTGTGTTTCCAGCATAGTCTAACCCAGTGAAAAAGTGTAAAGGCCTAGTCCTGTGGTGAGCATGCTAATTTATGTGTCAGGAGCCCTCCATGCACTTCTGGCCCATTCAAGCCACAGGAGCCTATTTCACTGAAGTGCACACTTGTATACTGAGTGGACATGAAGTGACTGATAATAGAACTGGGCTCCGTGCCAAGGGGGTGACCGGGTTGCTTGCGAACTTGTAGGGCATGACTGTTGACATGAAGAAAGTATACATTTACTTTCCCTCACGGAGATGTATGGCAGGAGTTGGCTCGACACATCTTTTTCCCCACAAGCACTCTGTTCTTAGTCTTCTTGTATTGAAGAAGCAGATCTTGAGTAGTTCAGTCATGGCTGGCTCTTATACAAATTTTATTTATTTATTGGCTACGTTCACATTACCAGTGCCAAGTGGTTCAATTAGTTTTTTTATTTATTTATTTTTTTTTTTTAACCTTGATGTGACACAGATCTGATTTTGTTAGGGCTGGCAAATCTGAGTTTGGGTCCGAGTCACTTTCATAAAAGATTCTGGATCACATTTACATTTAGCCATTTGGCAGACGCCCTTATCCAGATCGACTTACATTTTTATCTCATTATATATCTGAGCAGTTTATGGTTAAGGGCCCAACAGTGGCAACTTGGTGGCAGTGAGGTTTGAACGTGGGACCTTCCGAACCGTAGTCCAACACCTTAACCACTGAGCTACCCCTGACCCCAGACCAGATACAGTTCAAGTCATGTGACTCGAGTGAGAATGGGCAGATGGGAATTTAGGTGACTTTTGGCCTTTGGATACTGACGTCATCAGTCAGCACTGGCAGCGCAGGGATGTCCTAGCAGTGCTGGCAACAGCTGCTAAATCAGCTAGAGTAAGGTGTCCGGCTTTTTTCCTTCTTCTGGACCTCAATAAAGCCTCGTTTACACTGCAGGTCTCGATACCCAATTCTGATTTGTTGCCTATATCTGATTTTAGATATAGTTTAGTTTACACGTTCTTTCAGCTATGACCCATATCCGATTCAAGTGTTTACACTTGCCATACCATCTGAAACATTGCGCATACATAAAAGGAGGTTCTTGCGCTACACACTAGCCAAGATGGACAAAGGCGAAATATGCTTGACGCGATTGATGCAAAGTCACCATGATTTTGAAACGGAGGAGGAGGAAGAAAAAAATGCCATGTCACCTGCGATGTTAACATTCCACACGCGCTTCCAGCGGAGAATAACATTACGTCATTTAAACCGCGAAGAAGTCGCAGTTTTTAATGACGTACAGAACACAATGCCTCAGGAAATCCGATCTGCCTGTTTACACAACAATCACATGAGCACATATCTGATGTACAGTATATCTGATTTATTTCCACATACGAAGGAAGCCTGAAACCGATCTCGAAATATCGGAATGCATGCGTTTCTAGTCATCTAATTGTCTGGTCAGATACAGTATTTTGCTGCAAGATTTACAACAGTCCCTACTGACCTTAACAGGACCATCAGAAATCGGATTTAAATCATCAAACTTTTAGAAACCTCTATACACCAGGCCACTAAGCGGTGGCTCGTCCTATAAGCCGGAGATCACTTCTTCAAAATGAAGAATTTATTTATTTATTAATTTTTTTTTTTTTTTTATCATTTAGTTTTAGTTTTTTTCATCAGAAATAAAATAATGTTACATTTTCAATAAACAGACCCCCAATACGTCTACATACACAAAAAACGAAAATATTACAATGCAGTTAAGGACATATTATAATGAACGACTCAAACTAGAAGATATGAGAGGTGAGCTGCTCATTCTGTTTGTTCTTTTGAATCTATTGTACTGCATAGCCTCTATGGAAGTCATGTGACAAAAGACCAATGCAAAAGAAAACAAAGTTCCTTAACAGCTTGTTGTGTAAAGTTCTGTGGAAGTGCAGTAAATAAGCACGGAGGACATATTCGGGAATGTGCATGATGATCCAGTCTTTGCTGAGCTGCTTGTTTTCATTTCCTTCTCATATTTTACTTTTTTTAACCAGGCTGTAATGTAAGCCCTTGGGGAAAAAATAAAATAAATTTTTTTTTCATCTCATCTCTGTTCCAGTGACGAAGACGTGCACAGAACAGGAGTTCGTCTGCCGCAACAGCCAATGCCTCCCCAAACGATGGCACTGCGACGGAGAACCTGACTGCGAAGACGGCTCCGACGAGAGCATGGACGTGTGTCGTGAGTCAGCTAGGTTTTCCGTTGATTTTGTTGTTGTTTTACGAAATTGGGTTTAATCAGATGATGAACAGGAACTGGTAGAGATTCTAGTCAGAGTGCTGTAAAGTCTGTGTCCTGCAAACCATGCCACGATTTCTGATCGAGGAACTCATCCATCAGTGTGTGGGTGTTGCAGAAAAAGAATGAATCAGAACGGGGGGAAGTTAGCGGAAATTATTCTTGAAAGTCTGCTTTTTTTTTTTTTTTTTTTGAGTCACTCTCATATGCTGTGCTTCCAACACGTCACGCTGCAGATGTCCCTTCACCCCATTTCAGCAGCTGGGTCATTTATGGCAGAGTGTCTGGTCAGGTTACATGCATCCGCTTCTCTCTGTAGGTCCAGTATGTTGTCCTTTAGGTCTGTCTACAAAGCGCTTAATCAGTCCTCGCTGAGAAAGACGAGCAGCTGCTTTAGTCATGCGTAGTGAGAAGTTGTTGCTCAAGGTCAGATGCCTCATGTCTGTTTATAGTGGTGTGAGTTGAGCATGAGTGGCAGATCCTATCCTTCATTCATAAAATGAAATTCCATCCTGTTTGGATTCTTATTGCCGATGCTCAGATCTGAATGGTCAGAATGTGTTGATTAATAATCTGTAACAGTATTATATTAATGCACTTATTTGTTATGGTTTCTATAGAGAATTTTTCAGCATCGTAATGTAAAATTTTGAGCTTATGATAATGGAGGGTTTTCAGTGTTAACTATGTGGCACCTTTCCTTTGGCGATTGCTTTAGTTTACTTAAGTCAAGTAAGTGATTCATATAATTCCTAAAGGATCCACACTCTGGTCTTATCCACGTTTTCTGTTTAAGGCTACTGTCTCCCCAGTCACTGCTGTGCAGGTGTGAATGTGTTGCATCAGTTCATTTGTAACTGCAGCTTGAGCAAAAATGCATGTGCAGCGTACAGTGATTGGTTTTTGTCGCCAAGACTATGCACATCCAGACACAGTCTACAATCTCCAAAAACATCGTTTTAAGGTGTTACAGCATCCTCCCTGATTAGTCCTAATCTTGGTTCATCAGACTTTCACCTGTTTGGTCCCCAGAAAGCTCTGAGGACAAAGCGTCACTTCTGATGAAGAAGTGAAGACAGCGGTGCATTCGCGGCTCACAGCTTGTTGCAGAAAGTGAAGTATTGAAAAGCTAGGAGATTATGTTGAAAAATAACATATTTGTCTCTTCTAAAAGTGAATGAAAATAAATTCTACAGTCAGAGTGTGGATACCTTTTTGACCTTGTTGTGTTGAGTAAATCCATTATTTAAACCCAACATTCCCTATAAATACAACCTATGACCGAAATGACGTTTAACGGTATAAGAATAAAAATTGCAAAAGTTTTCCCCACATCCTTCGAGCCGTTGCTTTTTTACGTGGGACCGACTGCTCTATTGTATTTAATGTTTCAGTGTGTTGCGCAATCCAGCAAGGTATTTTTACGCGTCGGACGTGCTGTTTCATGTGGCAGTCATCCACTTTTTGTTTGACCAGCTGTTGAAAGTCAGTAATACATGGAATGACTGTGTGTGTGTGAGTGCATGTGACTATCGGTGTACGTGTTGGAAATCATGTCTTTGGGAGGAGTGTCCTGAACTCTGATGGGCGTTTCTGACTGGGATCTGGTGTTCAGAATGTGACCTTTGCCACTCCATAAGGTCGAGGTTATTAACGTATAATGTCCATGTTAGGTTTGTTTCGTATGGGGAAATGGTTTGATCAAAAAACTTTCCTTTACTGTTGATGGTTTACATGCAGGTTGTACACAGGCTACAGAATCGATTCAGAGTGAGACGGTTGTAAGCTGATTATTAAGCACATGTTCTTTAACCTTTATGTAACAATAAATCGACTACAAAATTCCTTTTTAAGGTTTCCGGCCTTTTCAAGGCGAACCTATTCGTCAAGTTCTACTGGTTTCTAGGAGCATTTCAAACATGTCCGATGTTTTTGTATGAGGGCAAATGTTACTGAATTATTCTCCCAGGATTCTGTGCATGGTTTTCATAACTTATATATATATATATAATTTTTTATTATTATTTTTTTAATGGCATGCTTAAAAAAATTCTTTTTCCTAACTCTCTGCTCTATCATTCAGAGTCCAGAACTTGCCGAATGAACGAGTTCAGCTGCGGCACAGGCTCGACGTTGTGCATTCCTGTCTCTTGGAAGTGCGACGGCGAGAGAGACTGTGACAACGGAGAAGACGAGGCAAGCTGCGGTGAGTCAGAACGTGCCTTAGCATAAATTTTTGTGACGAATCTGCTTAGAGTGCATGGCCTCAGGTGTTATGTGATGCAAGTATAGCTATCCATTGCGTATGGCAACAAAGAGTGAGTCAGCCAAGGATTAAGGAACTGTTTGAGTATGTAAGAAGTGTTCATGGATTGTTTACGCAGTGCAAGAAATGAGAGTAAGTAATAGGATCCAACGAAGCACAGATTTTTTTTTTTTTTTTTTTTTTTCCCCCACCCCCAACCCTGGTCATTTAGACCTGATGTCCTGGACAGTTTAGTGATGTACAGCTCTGACACGCCCAGGTCAGCTCATCAAGGGCTGGTGATGTGGCTGATGAGAATCAAATGTGGTGAATGTTTTTATGAAGGCACTGAGCCAGAATTGGGGAAATACAAGGGGAAAGTGAAAAATAATCCGTGCCCATATGTGTAGAATGGCTGTCGAATTTATTTATTTTTATTAACTTTTAACAAAGGCAAAGACATAATTTTTTCGACAATCTCCTTTCTTTTCAATACTCTTTTCTACCTGTCAACGAGCTTTTGTATTCCCTCAGTAAAATTTTTTTTTATTTTTTATATGACTTAATAAATCTGAGCTATTTGCATACATTTTTGTTTTTCCTTTAGGTAACATCACCTGCTCTCCTCTGGAATTCACCTGTGCCAGCGGTCGCTGCGTCTCCCAGAACTTTGTATGTAACGGCGAGGATGACTGCGGCGACGGTACCGACGAACTGGACTGCACTCCTTCATCCTGCGGCCCTAACCAGTTCCAGTGCGGCAACGCGACGTGTATTCCTGTTGGTTGGGTGTGCGACAACGACGCAGACTGTCAGGACCAATCGGACGAGTCGCCCCTGCGCTGTGGGCGGCATCCCACACCGCCGGCAAAATGCTCAGCTAGTGAGACGCAGTGTGGCTCAGGAGAGTGTATTCACCGCAAGTGGCGCTGTGACGGAGACGCCGACTGCAAAGATGGCAGCGACGAGAGGAACTGTCGTAAGTGTCCATGGTTTAGGATGTCAAATTTTAATAGATGTTTACTTTTTTTTTTTTCTTGCCCTGGTAGACCAGTACTCGCCCTGGTTGACGACGATATAATTGTAATTTCATCAAACCAGACAGCTGTTGTTTGGGATTCCATGTATGTGAACTTACTCCTACTTAAAGCCCAGGTTTAAAATCAGCCGCTGCCTTTGGCCAAGTGCCAAAACTGGAGCAATGCCAAGCTGATAAGAAGGCTGTGTGTGAGGGCGAGTGTGGGTCACTCAGTTAGAGGTCAACTTTCCTGCATGGTTAAGCCTGTAAGGTGACTCACAGCTCTGTTTTTCCGGGGGGGGGGGGGGGGGGGGGGGGGGGGGGGGGGGG
>JAQMYJ010000009.1:20721099-20741115 GCA_030014305.1 Clarias laeviceps
ATATATTATAATTTAAATAATTTTTTTATATATCTATATATTATTTTATATATATATATATATATATATATATATATATATATATATACTTTTTATTTTTTTTCTTCTCTTCTGGAATATTTGTGGAATAAAGAATTTAGCTGTGCCATAATATTTGATGATGCTACTTTTTTTGCTCCAAGGTGTGTGTATATTATATATGTGTGTATATTATATATAAAAATATAGTAAGTGTGCAGATTGTGAAACTTCTTGGTACAAAGGCAGATGCAGCTTTTTAGAGTTCAGGGTGGGAAACCATAAACTAGTTTAGAAATGTGGGGAAATGTGATGTCATCAGATCACTACATTCTCAACATGTAGAAAACTGTGTGTGGCGTGCACTAAGAGAAAAGCACAGGGTTGCTACAGTGAAGGTGTCTGGCATTTCGGTTACGCTTGTGGGTAATTTACCCCCCCCCCCCCCCAGTTGTTTGAAGAGAAGGGTCACTGCAAACCACTGGTTACATATTATTCTGAATTATGTATAAATGTAGGATATAGTACAGTATCTGAGCTAATGTATTCTCACACAAGGAATTTCTTTGTCTAAAGCCATTTTAACATGGTGGTGACAAAAAAAAAAACATGGTGTTTAATTGCAAGCATCTATTGACTTCCTCAGTGACTCATCGAGTATCCCAAGGACGTGTCTGTCTGCTCCCTCCATTTCCCCCAAACGTTGCCTGAGGAATATCGAACACTGAGTGTTTCTTCTCTCTGGCCTGGTTTTTCATTTCAGATCTGAACGAGTGCCTCGTTAACAACGGGGGATGCTCACACCTGTGCCGTGACTTGGTCGTCGGCTACGAGTGCGTCTGCACGCCTGGGTTGCAGCTCATCGATCACAAAACCTGTGGGGGTCCGTGCAACCAGTACACATTGTTCAGATTAACGATCGATCCGAGTCGGCTTTTCAGTGGAGCGATTTAAAACGTTTTCTTTCCCAAATGCCATTCATTGCGATTACTACACTGTTCAGTAACCGCTTTTGTCTGGTAAATGCTTTCATTGTTCTCTTTGTTCGGTGCAGATATCAACGAGTGCTTGAATCCGGGGATCTGTAGTCAGATTTGCATCAATCTGAAAGGAGGCTACAAATGCGAGTGCCATGAGGGTTATCAGATGAATTCCAGCACAGGAGTGTGTAAAGCAGTAGGTAGGTGTGATTGTGTCGAGTGCTCGAGATAAATCATCGATCAGCTGAGCTCCTGGGAGTGTGTGTTTTTCCATGCTATGACACGCTGTAGGTTGTTTCCGCCTGGAGCCAGTTTATCACCAGTGTTGACTCTCTTGTGAGGTCAAGTGTGTGCGTGCATGCATGCATGCACACATTCAGGCTATGCAAACCTTGAACATGCATAAGCTGCCTGATTGCTTGTACGACCAGACCAGACCTTTTTTTAAAGCACCAGTTTCTGTGTTCCAGGCAAGGAGCCGTGTCTGATCTTCACAAACCGGAGGGACATCCGGAAGCTAGGGCTGGAAAGGCGCGAGTATACACAACTCGTTGAACAGTTGCGCAACACCGTGGCCCTGGACGCGGACTTTAACTCTCAGAGAATCTTCTGGGCCGACCTGGGACAGAAAGCCATCTTCAGGTACCCTCGCCACCCTACGATGGGTGGGTGGATAGGAAATGTTGAAAAACCTTGCTATATGAATAAATGAAGTACAATTTTATGACCTATTTTTATTGTTTTTCACAGAACAGCGCTAGACAAGCGTGAAGATCTGAACAGCCACACCAAAGTCGTTGATGTCCAAATGCCTGTAGGAATAGCGGTAGACTGGATATACAAGAACGTCTACTGGTCAGATCTGGGCAGTAAGACAATAGCTGTGACCAATTTCAATGGCACGAAGCAGAAAGTGTTGTTTGACAAGGACTTAAAGGAGCCAGCTTCCATCGCAGTGGATCCTCTCTCTGGGTAATTTTATACCGGGGTTCCCCCAACCCCCCCCCCCTACGCACATGCATGCACGCCAAAAAATTTATACACACTTCGGGGGGAGGAGGAGGAATAGTATGATGTATATTGATGTATATTATATTATTATTATTATTATTATATATAACATATAGCAATAAATTTAGCATAAACATATTTATACAAGTTTTTCTTGGCCCAAAAAAATATACATGCTTCAGGGAGAGTGTGTGAATGCGTGCGCATGAGAGAGGGAGAGAAATATTTATTGATTCGATTAAAATTATCATTCTATAAGTATTGCGATTTTATAAATATTCTGATTTATTACAATTTTAAACCATAAAAAAAGGATCCCATTGCTTACAACATTAGTTATAGCATAAGTGCAACATTTCAACAATACAAACTAACTTTAAATACAAGGGTTTTAATCATTTAACTGAGCAGCGCATTGCTGTCCTCGACCATAATTATTTCTCAACAAACTTTAGCAAATAATTCACTCCTGTCACCCAAAGTGTGTGTGTGTGTTACTGCTCCAGCTAAAATACCCCTCAGATAATGCATTATTCACACCCCTCATCATTCATGCTTGAAACTCCCTCTGTTTCACTCCTCTTCCGAATGCGCTGGTGCATTGTCTATGTAAATGAGCTACTGCAGAGGCACGCCCCCCTCTAGAAAACAGCAGAGCTGAGCGACAAGCTTGGGGGAGGGGATCTCCTTATATAAGATCACAATATGGGGAAAACTCTTATTTAAACCCTGGCCAATGTAAAAATGGAAAAAGGATAAAAAGCAGGGATTTTTTTCCCCTCTCCTCTCTTTACACACATATTGGAGACCCATGTAAATGTCCAAAAGTTGGGAAAAGGGGGAAAAGTCAGTTTTGCATAATAGATGCCCTTTAAAATTTCATGGCAGCTGCAGAAATACTGTATATGCCTGTGGGGAGCTATGTGTGCAATACCAAGAAAAGCCAATGCAGCACAACTCGCTGCAAAAGAAAAAAAAAAAAAGTCATGATGGAAAGGAACCAGATACCCCACCACAAAGAGCCCAAGGATGCCAACCATCCCAAAGCTCAGTCTGATTGAGCACCCATGAGATGTGCCAGTAAAACTAGTCCGATTCATGGTGGCCCCACCCCAGAACACACAGCACCCAAAGGATCCGCTGTCAGTGTCCTGGTGTCAGATGCCCACAGCACACTCCTGGATGTGTTTTGGAGTCGAGTCCCACAGGGCCTGAGCTGCCCAGACTGCATACGGGAAACCTACACAATCACTGGACATAGTGCTTTGCTTTGTAATGTTATTGCTGATCCGTGTGTGTATAGGATATTCAGACTGTTGTTTACTAGGTTGCAGCTCAAGACTTATTGATCCAATTTGTTCTTCACTGCTTGATTATAACCCTTTAGACATTAATGTCTATTGGTCACTGCAGGTTCCTTTACTGGTCAGACTGGGGCGAGCCGGCTAAAATCGAGAAATCCGGAATGAACGGGGTAGACCGACAAGTCCTAGTTGAAACCGATATCCAGTGGCCTAACGGTATCACCCTTGGTAAGTACAGGTTAAATGAGGTTTGAGTAATTGACCGATTTTAGCGCATTGTTTACTTTACAGCTGCCTGTTGACTAGAATAGAAATAACCTATTCCTGCCTTTACAGATCTGATCAAAAGTAGACTTTACTGGGTGGATTCCAAGCTACACACGCTGTGTAGTGTGGATCTAAATGGAGATAACCGGAAAAAAGTCCTCCAGTCCCAAGACTACCTGGCTCACCCCTTTGCCCTCACGGTGTTTGAGGTAAAAAGGGATCTCAATCCTTTCCTTGTGCCATGCTGACTCCCAGTAATTTTTAAGATACAGTGAAACCTTGGATTGCGAGTAACACGGTTTGCGAGTGTTTCGCAAGACGAGCAAAGATTTTAAATATATTTTGACTTGGAAAACGAACAAGTCTTGGTTTACGAGTACTGAGTATCATGTATCACGCATGCGCTTCTTGTTTTGATGCCAAGTGTCACATGATCACAACTGAACCAATGGTTTTTCTCTTGCGCTGTGGAATTGTGGGTAATCGTCTCCCCCGGTGGGTCTTAGTGCTAGTCTTTTACTGGTGTAATCAACATCCGTGCACGCGTGTACTGTTTACTATAACACTGTGACTGTGTGTGTGTATGAAACATTTTATATTGTGTTTGTATGCGTGCGTGTACAGCGCGCGTGTAAAGCAAAAGCGAGTCTCATTAGAGAGGTTACAGATCCATTTTCTCTCTCTGCTCAAGACTCTGCCTGCTCTTTGCCTGCTGTGTGTGGAAACACTTATCTGTCTGGATTTATTTTTACTTTATTTTTATTTTTTTAAGGTAAACTGCAGGTTAATTTGTTTTATTTTTACTTAATATTTTTGTGTTAATTATTTTTATGTATTTTTTTGGGCTGTGGAATGAATAATTTGAGTTTCCATTATTTCTTATGGGAAAATTTAATTTGGTTTACGAGTGTTTTGGAACGCGAGCCAGCTTCCGGAGCGAATTATGCTCATAATCCAAGGTTCCACTGTACGTCCCTGTACCTTGAATAGGTTCAGGCTAACTATAGACACGGTCAATAGGCAACAGTGTTTGGAAATGTTAGATCCGATGTATATTTATTTAGCAAGTTTTCTCTGTGTAGCATGATTACCCCCCTCCTCCCCCTTCTATTTAAAGAAAGTCTAACTACAGATTCAATGTATACAAGAGCAAATAGTTTGAGAGATTCTCTACTGACCCGAAACCATGTTTGTGTGGTTTAAAACGTGTTCCTCATTATACTTTGTTGTCCAAGATGTTATCACTTTAGTAATTGATCCAAAAAAATAAAATACAGCATGGGTGTAACCCTGGTCTTAGGCACCTGGAAAGGAAATGTATAGACTCTGAGTCCTTTTCCTTGTTGTTTCTGCGATGCCACTGTACATTTTGTCTTTTAACTAGGGAAGTGCATCTTCTGTACCCTTTTTTTTTTTTTTTTTTTTTAATCTTTAATCTCACTAGCCCATATTTTTCCTGAAAAGGCATGATGTATAACCTCTGTGAGCAACCTTTCAACACCCTCGCATTACTCGTGTTCACAGGATCGAGTTTTCTGGACGGATGGTGAGAGTGAGGCTATTTATGCAGCAAATAAGTTTACAGGATTAGATGTGATTATGCTGGCCAGCAACCTGAATGAACCCCAGGACATTATTGTCTACCATGAACTCGTCCAGCTATCCGGTGAGCGCATTCGATATGCAGGACTGAGCTGCAACCAGACAGAAGCATGACGTGAGATCAGTCTGGGATGGTTATAATGTGTCCGGGTTGATCAGAAATATTTTCTTTTGGTTTTTCTTTATAGGCACCAACTGGTGCAACGAAAGAGTCGAAAACGGCGGCTGTTCCTACATGTGTCTGCCAGCGCCTCAAATCAACAAGCACTCTCCCAAGTATACGTGCGTGTGTGCCGAAGGTCAGGAGCTCACCTCGGACGGCCTGCAGTGCAAACCAGGCGAGTATCTGGTGCCGTGGGGGTTAATGAAGCGATGCGCTAAAGCCTTTTTGTCCCCGTTCTTCTTCTTCCTCCTCCTTTTGTCCGTCGTTCATTCTGCAGCGGTTTCCTTTGCCGTTGCATTTATTGCCTCTTCTTGTGCGTGTCAGTTTGAAATGTCGTGCTTGTGTAGCTTGACGGCTCCCTTCAGTCTCTGTGTCCACCACCTCACCCCCTCCGTGCCTCTCTTTCTCTCCTCTTGAATCCAGGCAGGGACTGTCCTCCTCCTTTGAATACTCCCTTCACAGAGAATATGCCATGTTGAGTAATATACAGATGGGACTTGGCAACACTTAAGGGGAATCCATAGGAACTAAGCAAGGGGTGGGAGGGGGTTTAAGAACAACCACCACTGCACAAATACTTTTATGGCACTTGAAGCTAAATGAAATGAGGCTTTTCTTTATTATGCAACATACTGGTGGAAGCAGGAGAGCCCTGTAATTGCTTCCATGAAGAATGCAAGAGCAGTAAACTCTTCTCTCCGACATGGCCGCTTTCACTAAATGAAGATAAAGTACCTGAACCCGGTCGTGTCTGAATGGGCCAAGCTTTCATCGGGCGTCCCTACTGCTAGATCGACCTGATGAAAAGTAGAAGTTTTCTCCTTTTAAAGAATGCCTTCCATGGGCATATTTGAGCCAGCCTCAGATTTACACCCCGTTTGAGAATTTGGCTTCATGGTTTGCCCAGGGTAATGACTTCCAGATGGTAAGCATGTCCTTGTTCTACTTGTACAACCTTTCATGAGTAGATTAAAGGAGGGTAAACATGTAGAAGAAAGCGATACCTGGGTTCCAGTGTGATGGTGTTCTGCCAAACAGCCTCTGTAATGTCAAACATCTGAGTGCCTGGGCTTGAGCTAAAGGTCACCTAGGAGCAGTCACATGCTTGGAGACATGGTTTTCCAGGCTTTTATGCAAACGGTACTAGATCTAGAAATATATCTATATATCAAAAAATGGTTTCCAAATTGACATTTTTGGTCGAGATAAAATATGTTGGGCCATCAAAAATATCAATGGTTCTCGACAGCCAAGGTTAATTTTGTATACAGTACAAGTCAAAAGTTTGGACACAAGTTTGGATTTATTTTATACATTGTAGTACATTTGAAATTTCAAAACTATGAAATAACACACACAGACACATTTCAATATCAACTGTTGAAGGAGATTATTGTATATTTTGCATTTTACAGTGTAGGAAAAAAAAAATCAGGAAGGACCATGGAATTAGAAAGTGTGTCCAAACTTATGACTGGTAGTGTAGAATATATTTTGTGGTCCCATTTTATATGATTTTGCTTCACAGCAAATTCGGTGTTTATTCAGAGCTAAATAATTAGAGTTTGAATCTCAAATATGTTGCCGTTATCCGTGACTGCAAGTTAAGAGGGCAACGGCGTGCGTGTAAATTGGCGGTGTCTTCCCTGTACATCCCAGTGACATTAACCAGCCATGAGTGTCTCAGCTCATAGACGGTGTAAGATGGAAAGCTCTTCCATTATGATGCAGTGTTCCCAGCCTTTGGAGAAGGTGCATGTGTTGACTGTGTGTGTCTCCAAGAAAGCAGGTGTTTGGCTTGACCTGACCCAGATGGTAGCTGTCATGTTGCAGATAGTTGGCTAGTGTGCGCTTATTTCCATTTCAGCCAATGCTTGCTTTCTAAAGCGCTTCTGCCATATATTTTTTTTCTTTGCCTTTGTGATTTCTAACTTTAGTAGTATTAGGCGGCTTTGGCCATGGCTTTATATCACTGTGCTCTTTCATAACAGTGCCATCTACAGCTGTTCCACAAGACGAAGGGCGGGTGCTCACACACCCCACACATCCTCCAGGTAATGCAGTGTCGCAGTGCAAGTCTTTAGGCTGCATGTGCATGAAAAACCGGGCAGCCACGCGGCTTCATAGCTTTTAATGTAGCTTTTTGTTGTCTGTCAATCAAGCTGTTTTTATTGTTTTTGAATGAAATTCAGTCAATATGGTTATTTTAAGTTAAATGACATAATACCGCACTCACAATAATGACACTTGATTATTCTCATGATTAATAAGGGCAGAGTTGTCACTTTATAATAAAATAGACCTGTTGAATATCTAGCACAGCACTATGATCTAGTTTAAGATTCAGTGTTTACACTCGGAGATAAACACTTGCCAAATCTGCCTGGTTCCTTTGCAGCCAGTAGTTCAGTGGTCATGAATATTGGTGTAAGAAATAACACACAGAATATCTGATTGCTTTTGTGCTATTGAATTTATTATTTTTTTTCCTCCCCCCCCCCCACTCATTATAAAGACACTCCGAAACCCAAGGTCGCAGCACAGTCAGAGCCGACCGGTAAGCTCTGCCGTTTGGCCGAGTGCTTACTCTAAAGACTAACACAACTTTTTTTTCTGTTGAGAGTAGATCCAGTGTTGCATCAGGCTCTTCGGCCTCAGCGAATACCTGTGCTCAGATTAACTAAAGGGCAGGTGTGACATTCCTGGCTCGCTCGAGGGGGTGTTGGCTGTCTGTCGAAAGCTTGTGTGCTCTTATTTCCATTTCATTGCATGGGTCTGGTCATCCTCTTATAAACAATCTCATCTCTTTGCAGTTGATCACCATTTAGGTTGACGTCTTTTATTCCCCTTTCATTTTTCCTTAGCAATCTAGTTCTCTCCAAACTTCGTACGAATGCTCTTCAGTTCCCAACCAAGCAGTTTCTAATCCTTTTATTCCCCCCCCCATCGATTTGTATAGGAAAAAATCTCAGCACTTCAATACATGAGGTGACATCAGCCAAAGGATCAGCTGCAGCGTGGGCAGCTTTGCCACTGTGTAAGTCTCTTTTGTACTCGCAGTTAAAAACATGTAGCATTTCTTTTTATTAAAATCTGATCTCTTTGGCCTATAGTGCTGCTGGCCATGACTGCAATTGGGGGTTATGTAATGTGGCGGAATTGGCAGATAAAGAATAAAAAGAGCATGAATTTTGACAACCCGGTGTACCTGAAGACTACGGAAGAAGACCTCAACCTCAATATTGACTCTCAAACCGCATCAGTTGGTCACACGTATCCTGCTGTGAGTGTTTTTATTCTGTACAGCTTGGTTTAGACAAGGATTACATCAAGTTGCATGTTACAAGGATTTGAACTAGTGTCCTGATTTGGCTTTCTAATTTGAAGATTAGTTTACATTATACCATCTACCTAAATTACAGCCTTCTTGGGTCACTTGCCTATTTCCCACACTAGTGTAGAAATGCATAACTCACTAGGAGGAAAGTGCTATCTGCCCTCTTCTGCACACATTTGCATCTTTGGGATTTAAAGTCCAGGTTTGTGTTTTTTTTTTTTAAATACATGCGCTATATTGCCAAAAGTATTCACTCACCCATTGAATTCAGGTGTTCCCATCACTTTCTTGGTTACAGATGTATAAAATCAAACACCTAGGCATGCAGACCACTTCTACAAACATCTGTGTAAGAATGGGTCGGTCTCAGCAGCTCCGTGAACTCCAGCGTGGTACCGTGATGTGAAATTTCCTCGCCACTAAATATTCCAGTCAACTGTTATTGGTATTATGACAAAGTGGAAGCAATTGGGAACAGCAGCAACTCGGCTACATAAAATCTCAGAGGGGTCAACGGATGCTGAGACGCATCGTGCGCAGAGGTCGCCATCAATAGCTAGAGACCTTCAAATTTTGTGGCCTTCAAATTAGCTCAAGAGTGCTGCATGGAATGGGTTCCCATGGCCAAGCAGCTGCATCCAGCCCTTACATCGCCAAAGCATTGGATGCAGTGGTGTAAAGTACGCTGCCACTGGACTCGAGCATTGGAGACGTGTTCTCTGAGGTTAAGAATCATGCTTCTCTGTCTGGCAATCCGATGGACGAGTCTGGGTTTGGCGGTTGCCAGAAGAATGGTGTCTGACTGCATTGTGCCAAGTGTAAAGTTTGGTGGAGGTGGGATTATGATGTGGGGTTGTTTTCAGAAGATTCAGAAGGAGGAAGAAGAAGAACGGGGACAAAGGCTTTAGCGCATCGCTTCATTAACCCCCAGGGCACCAGATACTTGCCTGGTTTGCACTGCAGGCCGTCCGAGGTGAGCTCCTGACCTTCGGCACACACGCACGTATACTTGGGAGAGTGCTTGTTGATTTGTGCTTGGTTCCAGTGAATGGATGCTTCAGCATACCAAGACATTTTGGACAATTTAATGCCCCCAACCTTGTGGGAACAGTTTGGGGATGGCACCTTACTGTTCCCTTGCATGGCCTCTTCTTTGCCCTTGTCAGGGGTAGCCTAGTGGTTTAAAGCATTGGACTGCAGTTCAGAACGTCCCAGGTTCAAATCCCACTACCACCAAGTTGGCCCTTGAGCAAGGCGCTTTTAACCCTCAACTACTTAGATGTACGATGAGAGAAAATGTAAGTCGCTTTGGATAGGTGTGTTTGCCAAATGCCTAAATATAAATGTTCCAACATTACTGTGCACAAAGCAAGGTCCATAAAGACATGGATGAATGAGTTTGGTGTGGCCTACGGAGTCCTGACCTCAACCTGATGGAACACCTTTGGGATGAATTAGAGCGGAGACTGTGAGCCAGGCCTTCTGGTCCACCATGAGTGTCTTCCAGAATATTCTTCACATTTGTATGGTCAGAGTTAAAAGGATGGGCCAACATCATAAACCCTATGGATTAAGAATTGGATGTTATTCAAATTCATGTTTGTGAAGGCAGGCCAGTGCGTTTAGCAAAATAGTGCATCTGTGCATAGGCCTGGTGTTACAGAGAATCACATTTCCCAAGCTAGATTTACTCATCAAAATTTGGTCATGGTACACAGGCCATCCTGGCAAAATCTAGTTAATTCCCTTACATGCGACCTTATGAAATCAAAGCCAAAAATTACTTTGTAGCCAATTAATTATTCGTATTAACACCTATTGTGACATGACTGTGCTTAAGGATCACCTTTTAATCAGCTTGTAAATGTCTGTTCTTTCTCAGATTTCTATAGTAAACACAGAAGATGACCTGCCATAGCCGGGCCTCTGCACTGCTCCTATTTATGAACTGTCCACTTGGGATGCTCACCAAACACTGCTGTTTCAGCAGGCTGACAGTCAGATGCCTTACGAAGTGCATTTTCTCCATTGTTTCTTAGGGATGGTGTGTCTTTTTTGTGTGAAAATCCGATGACTTGCTTCCTTCTCACAATAAACATGCCCAAAGCATTACGCAGACCGAGGACGTGGCCTTTAACTGGTTAGGCCACCGATCTTGGTCCATGCAAAACGACTGCAACTGGACAGCTCTCACTTTTGAGGAGGCGAGGGGGGAAATCGGACTGAAACCAAGAATGTACACAAGGCTAGTGCTGTTGAATGTTTTGTGCAAATGAATGTTTAGATGAAGTCTGAATTTTTAGCCAGTTTCTTTTTTTTTTTTTCCTCTTCAATATTTACCTCCTGAAGCACATTCTTACAATGCTTCTTGTGTCCGTCCTGGGGAAAACTAAGCTCTGTACACAGAGTGCTGTGGGAACATTTGTAAAATGCTGTAAATATCCCTAACTTGACGAGTTTTCAGGATTCTCCAAGCACTTTGGTCAAATGGTCATGTGTAAATAAGATTGTATACAATTGACTTGAAACAGTTTTTTGCTATGGTGGGGTATAGTACCAGGGTAGATTAAAATGTATTTAAAAAGAAAGGTTTGTTAAACTATTTTGTATGTTTGTGCTGTTCCTGTAACCTTTTTATAGCATTGTACAGGAAGGAGTAAATGCTCTGTGTTGGGGGGGAAAAACGATTGCAAATACTTAAAATAAAAGGAAATGATCAGTTGTAAGTCGCCATGAAAGTTATTCCTTTTCTGTTCATGGGAACGTGTTGATGAACGGAAAGAGATTGGCATTGCAGGGGATGTACCAAAGTTGAGAAACTACAGTATCATAACAAATGCATCATTCAGTCCCATAAGTTGGATATAACGCTACAGTATGAAAAGGTTATATGGCTCAGGTTAATTAGGATTACAGGATGGAGTAATGCACTTGATATTCAAGGACAATTTCAAATTGGCTAAATGTTTATAACAACATGAGGCTCTTGTGAAAGGAAGTAGGTAGTACCTTTTGGTTAGTCTAGATCCAGTATATGAGCGTGGAAAGCCTGAAAACCTTATTAGGGTTTATGCCCAGCATATGGGATAATACCTAAAGTCTGTTGTGGAAGAGATTTGAGGATGTAAGGCAAATGAAAGGCATCGGGGTGGGGAATCTAGTGAGAGGATAATAGCATTTAAACCGTTAAGCATACAGAGCCTCTCGGTCAGAAACATTAGACGGTCGCTGTTGCTTCCTCGTTACTAGTGTGTTCGGACCCCCCCGGATATGCACTGCCCTTGCATGCTCAATACCCAGTGAAACTGGCTGACAGGACATGACGGCCATGTTCAAGCTCAAGGGCAGGAGACGAAGCCTTTTCCCCAATTACAAGCTTGGGGTCACAACCCTTTCTTCCAGCGTTCCTCCACTCGGAGAAAATGAGCTTCCGTTTGCTCAGCAAAACTGGCTGAAACCATGGAATTCGTTGCAGGAACTCAGCCGTGATCTCTACAGCCTCGAGGAAGAGTACGACGAAGATGACGACAAGGTTTTACCGCTCCCTCAAAAGACATCATCTCCAACTAAAAACTACATGCTGAACATCAACGTAGGTGGTAAGGTTTACCAGATTCCTTACAGGATGGCAGCCAGATATCCCAAGACCAGAATTGGCCGTCTTGCGACGTACACGGACCATAACAGGAAGCTTGATCTCTGTGATGACTACATTGTCCAGAATAAAGAGTTTTTCTTCGACCGAGATCCTGATGTCTTTCATATCATCTTTAATTTCTACCGGACTGGAGTTCTCTGGATAAAAGACGAGTTGTGTCCTCGTAACTTCCTGGAGGAAATTAACTACTGGGGCGTGCGAATCAAGAACACTCACCGCTGTTGCCGCATCTCGTTTGAAGAACGACAAGACGAGCTGAATGAGCAGCTGAAAGTGCAACGTGAGCTGCAAGCCGAAATCGAGGTGGAGGAGAACGAAGAGCTGTTCAGAGGAATGGCCTTCGGGCATACCCGTCACAGAATTTGGAACCTCATGGAGAAACCTTTCTCTTCAGTAACGGCAAAACTTATGGCTGTGGCCTCCAGCTTATTTGTGTTGGTGTCGCTGGTGGCCATGACCCTTAACACGGTGGAGGAGATGCAGTACACAGTGCCATCTGGTCAGCTTAGTGGCAAAACGTATGGTGAGCATGTGGAAACCTTCTGCATCGCATTCTTTACGATGGAGTACCTGCTCCGGCTTGTGTCCACACCAGATCTTAAGCGCTTTGGGAGGAGTATGCTGAATGCGGTGGACCTGATCGCCATTCTTCCGCTGTACCTCCAGATGATCTTGGAGTGCTTTGAAAACGAAGACATGGAGAAGCATGGTAGCGACATTGAGACGGTCGGGCGGGTGGGGAAAGTGGGACAGGTGCTGCGTATCATGCGTCTCATGAGGATCTTCCGTATTCTCAAGCTGGCCCGACACTCCACCGGACTGCGGGCCTTCGGCTTCACGCTGCGTCAGTGCTATCAGCAAGTTGGATGCCTTTTCCTTTTCATCGCAATGGGAATTTTCACTTTCTCTGCCATGGTTTACACTGTGGAGCATGATGTCCACCAGACAAACTTTACTAGCATACCCCATGCATGGTGGTGGGCAGCTGTAAGTACTTTTTCTTTTTGCCTTTGCAAAAAAAGGTTTTAACTCATCAAAAATAAAGTTTATGAATACTGTAAAATGTAAATTGGAGTGCTCCTATCAGTCTTTCCATCTATATTGTATAAATTAATTTCCCAATAGTGTAGCTGTGATTTATACACATATGGGTTTCCTTGAATTACTTGGCAATGGACACCTGATCAATGCTAAGCTGTATTACAATTTAATGCCACTAAACATTGCCTGTCAAGCATAATTAAGGCTTAGCAGCAACACATTCCTGTTAGCACCCCTTTTTTTTTTTTTTTTTTTTTTTAACCCCCCACATCTACTAAACAGCTGCAAATTATAACATTTATTTGCACAGGTGAATTATAGTGGTGTGCATCTATTTATTCCGCAGGTCAGTATTTCCACCGTGGGATACGGGGACATGTTCCCAGAGACACACCTGGGTCGGATTTTTGCATTTGCCTGCATCTCATTCGGGATCATTCTGAACGGCATGCCCATCTCCATCTTGTACAACAAGTTCTCAGATTATTACTCCAAGCTGAAATCCCACGAATACACATCAACCGTAAAGGCACGTGGCAAGGTGAGGTTTGCCAAAAGAGCCGTCAAGAAGTTTGCAGAATGCTGTGAGGAAGCCTGACACTAACCCATGAAACATTCTGCCAAGAGAGGTTCTGCTGAGTGATGTTCAACTTGGAGGGGGGAATTAAACTACAAAAGCCTCAAGGAGACTGGTTCAGTTCAATTGTACTTCAGCTATGGACATGTGAAATCAAAACTTACTAATGGAAATCTTATTTTTGGAGGAAGTACTCTGAGGCACACCTCATAATGGTTGCATAGCTTCAGCATTTTCTAGATTTATGTCTTTAAATTAAATTTAATCTTGCTGTACTTACAATAAAAAAATTAACATCTATTGTTGCTTCCTCCCCCCTCCCCTACCATGTTAAATTTAATTTCCTTTGTCTACTAATGGTTCAATACACCAGGTGACAAACCTGGTAAGCTTCAGTTTTCCAACATCATTAACGTCACATGGTATGAATTTAAAGGAACGTGGAACAAGCCAGATGTAGTAATTTTTATATAGTGATGCCCATATTGGATTTTAGGTTTCTAAGAGATGGGTCAAAAGGTCACAGAATAAAAAAAATAATAATCCTGTGGTTGGATTGTATAAAAATAAGTCCAAGGGCCAACATCTGGCCATGCCTAGTTAAGTAGACCTTCCCTTTACCTTTGAATTCTGTCCAGATGTTCATAATCTGCAAAAACTGATTACGGTTTAATAAAAAAAAAAGGAAAAATGCACGATTTAAACTAACAGTAACAAGACAGACCCATGAAAAAGCAATTATCATGCTCATGTCATAAGATTAACAGATTTTAGCGTAACTTTAGCATAAGGACAAGTGCTGCTGATTCCATAAACACATGATGGGTACAGGGCAACAGAACTCTTTCTCTAAATGAGGAAAAAAATCTGCATAAGGCTTAAGATTTTTTTTAAATGTAGCAGGACCATGTCCATACAATCTATTAGTTCTTTACTCCACAAGGTTGAAATCATTCTGTAGTTCTAAACACAATCCTTTCACTCAATAAATGTTATATGCATACTGTCATGTTACAGAATAGAGTGACCACATTCTACTTTAAGTGGAATATATTTAATATTGAAACAAAAAAATTAAACAAATGTAAATTTGTTTATGTAAAATATTAAACAATAGAATGGTGTGTAAGAAAGTGTTCATGTTTTATATTTCAATACATATAATCGCTGGGGGAACCATCCAAAAGAATTACAAAACTCATTACACCACACGGTTGTTATCCTCCTGCTTAGTTACAGACCAGTCCAAATGATGCCAAGTCCTACTGAGGAGACGGGAACTGGAGACTCGTAGCTACGAATCATCACCGTCTTGATGTCTAGCACCGGCACGATGCAGTGTGTACGGGAAGTGTGCATCAGTACCAGGATTTTACTAGGCCAGTTTCTCCAGCAGAACTTCTACTCCTTTTAAGTTTTTAACTTTTTGAAGGGCAGGACGAATGGACTGTAAAGCAGCCTTTACTTCCTTTGCAACACCTTCGTCTGCACTCTGGAGGAGACTGGAGTGGGCAGAAACGTGAATTTAATGTTAATTAAGAATGCATGCAAGCCATTACATATTAGGTGAATTCACTACTAATGGTAAATTCACTCCATTTCTATACTGCGGTTAATATCTAGTCATAATCTTTATTATATCATAAGTCAGCCAAGTTAAAATGGTTGGCAGAAAAACAAGGAGAAATAAATATCACAATTAGAGATTCATTTACTGATTACTGAGGAAGTTTTCCCCAATATATATATTTTATTACAGTAATAAGGACATGTCATAACCAAGTCTATGTTTTCATCTACAGGTTTTAATCGGTGGAGACTTTCAACTTTATATTAAAATCAGTAATTCCATTTACTTCAATAAAAAAAATCTTGAGCATCACACCCATATGTGGGCCTTTAACACTACTGAACACCTTTGGGATGAACTGAAATGCTGACTCAGTGCCAAGCCTCCCTGCCAGACACCAGCACCTGACCTGACTAAGGTCGTGTTCAGGCTGCAGGCAAATCTGATTTGTTTCACACATCTGATCTTTGGAACTGAGTGACCACACTATTATTTGAAAGTGATCAGATCAGATTTGGCTCTGTTCAGACTGTGAGCTGCCTGAGGCTCACATGCAGCACAATATTCCCTCATATTAATCGCTCTCCATTTCTATACTGCGGTTAAAGCCAGTCGCACTTTCTGAAAACACGGTCAATTCAGCCACATAGGAAATTCAAGGACACAGCTGACACATACTTGGAGGTAATGGCAAACCTCTGTGACATACTTAGCTTAGACCACTTAGCTTTCTACTAAAATGTGATTTAAAATAAATAAATAAAATATTAATAAGTATAAAGACTACAAGGTGTTCATAAAGTCACCTTGTTCAGATTGTCATCACTGAATCAGATTTTTGCAAATCCTATTTGAACCACATGTGGAGGTGGTTTGAACTCATCAGATTCAGTGCATTTTTTTTTTGACCTGCCAGTCTGAACAAGGTCAGAGGCTCTTATAGTTTTATGAACATAAATCATACAGCGAGTGTGCGCTTTATACGCACTAGGAACGAGACCATGATTACATGATTATGTTGTGTAAAAGCAAACGGAAAGAGTCTTTAACTGTGACCATTTACAATCACATATTAAAAGGTTATAATAAAACCAATATACATAGTAAATATGAAAACAAGTAAGGGAACTATGGATAAAGCACTACTAGCAAAAGTTCATTTATTTTAAACAAGTCTGGAAGTGTTCTCATTAAAATAATAATAATAATAATAATATTATTATATTAATAGAGAACATGTCACAATTTATATGTTGATTTAATTATAAGAAAAATTAGTTTCTGTTAATATAATTTTACAGTACATCAGCCATAAACAGCTATTCTCTTATTATACTTTCTTTCCACCAGATTTTGAAGTTAATAAAATTAAGTTAAGAATAAAAGACTTAAAAATAAACAAATAAAATAAATAACTTTTTGGTGGCAATAAACCTTGTATACAAGGTGCAAACAATAGCGACTCCGTTCATAAATTTCAATTAAATGTATCTATCCAGGAAGTCTCACTATCAATAATCATTATTTATTATTATTATTTTTTAAGAGAATATTTTTTTCTCTCGTTATTAAGCTGTTAATATAAAACAAGCATGTTAATATAACCCATGCAGCTAAAGCTAAGGTCAGACAGGACCGTGGTATAACATTAAATATTACATTCCCACATGGTCATGAAATGCATTGACCCTAGAAAACAAAACTCCATTGTGCATGTATGGTGTATGGAGGGAAACAGACAAATCTCTCACTGCTTAAAGTCTTAGGGAGATTAGAGGAGGTCAGGCACAATGACCAGGGAGGGTGAGGAGAGTTATGGAGGAGTGAAGTAATCCTACTAGAAGGCTGAATGGAAAGAGAGAGCCACTGTGTAGGGCTTTATTAGCACTCTAACACAAGCGGAGGGGGGGTGACATGGATGCTATACAACTGGCTTACTCTAGGGCCAAGTGCGGCAGAATATATATATATATAGCTTTACAATAAAAGAAAGCTTTGAGAAACAGCAGGATTGATGGGAGAGCGAGAAATTGGGTGTGAAATTTGAGAAACACTCTTTTTTTTTTTATATCATCTACAGGAATTCAGCGGGAATCATTTGGCCGTAAAAAAAAAAAAAAAAGGCTTTGAACACATTTTAGATCTCTAAAAGTCTCTAAGTTGTGCCGTCCCACATCAGGATTCCTCTATTCATCAATGTGGTTTACTAAAGTCTGTGAGGACGTTTTAAAGCACTTCAAACAGGCTTACTCACCAGGACAGCACAATGGCTCCACGGTTGACCGAAGCCCATGTTTTCAGCTTTTCTAACCCCACCATGTCCAGGAGGGTCCGTGAGAAACGCTCTGCGCAAACACACACAGCAAACAAATTCACGGCGGTGTCAGTCAAAATCCAAGGAAAAACTCAATTTCAAAACTTCAACTTATTGTGTTGCCCTGGTTGTTTGTTTACAATGCGCAATGCCTACAAGGTAGAAAAGCTACACCCTTACCCTCTCGCCCAGACGCTTTAATCTTGGAGTCCTGCTCAATCAGCCATTTCAGAACAAGATGACCAGCAGGGTGTTCAGCCATGTGCAGCTAAACAAAAGAAAAGAAAAGAAAAGAAAAGGAGGGGAAAAAAAAAAAAGATTTGTACTTTTGACATAAAGCTTTAAATCTGTTTAATACAACACGCTTGGAGGGATGTGTATCACTCTATTCAAGATGGCACAATGTGTTTCTCAATTTTTTTAAGGGTGGTTTTAATGCAGCTGTTTGCATGCAGTGTAATTCAGAAATATCAAAAGAAACAGGACAGAGAAGTAGAAAGCCACATCTTATACAAGTGCTTCTTACTGTTGTATCATTTAATAAAATGTTGTTAAAAAAAGTTTACAAAAACATCCTAGGCTTTTGTCAGACTATACTTCCTCTCTCCTGGTTTCTGAAGTGCAGTACAGGTAGTCCCAGACTTACAAACGAGTTCCATTCCGGGAGCACGTTCGTAAGTCCGATTTGTTCTCAAGTCCGACAAAGTGAGTCTTATACGACTTTGACACGAAAATACAATGTAAAAGCATACCGATCCACTTGACAAAATTTCTGTCCCTATTCGCCGTACTGCCATCATGTGGCCAAAAAACACGTCCCTAAGGAAAAGAATCTCACGTCAAATTTAATAGTCTTGTCTATGTGCCTTTAAATCGTGAAGGGAATCCCAGACACCATTTTGTCTCAGATCTGTTTTCCACTGTATTGGACTGTGAACTCTGATTTTGTTGAGAATTTTCCGAAATTAGGATTATTCACCATTAGGACAGCTTTACACGACAGCCATTTTCTATCATCATGCTCCCGGACTGATTCATCGAAACCGGTGAGGTCGACAAATTTCTCCCGCTAATTTCTGGAAGTAGAACCGTTGTCTGTTCGTATCTGCGGAAATGTATAACTCAAATGTTGGGGACTCGAGTCGGCAACTGCGTGTATAAGAAGTGGTACGGCGTGAAAAAAAGACAGCTGGTTGCCGCTGACTTTTGGGTATCAGACTGAAGGATGTAGGATTAAGGCATCAAGGAGACATCAGTTAGAGATCTGGAAGGCACACCATGCCTTTAAAGACACTCCTCACATATACAGGGTCCCACAAATTCCCTCATGAAAGTCATATATCATTCCCCAGCTGAATATTCTGAATAAAAACCCGAATATTCCATAAATATGAATGACGAGTCCATAACACACCTCTCCTTCCACACCGCCGGCCACAAAGTCTCCAGCTGCAAGTTGCGCTACGGCTTCCATGGCAGGTCGGAGGTCACCGACAGCGGCTCCCAGGATGTCACTGACTGCTACGCTGCAAGCTTTATCCATCACCATGGAGCGAGTGTTCTCACATAGGTACTGGAGCAGAGGAGGAGATACAGCCTCCAAGAGCTCTCGCCTCCTCACCGCCATATCCTTTTTACTACACAACAAACAATACATTAGTTAGTGAAGGGTAAAACCTAGGTGAACTTATTATGGTTAGATGAATTCAGGCATACAGTTCTTATTATAGTACACTGAGGAACAATTTCCTTATGATACAGTTTCCGTACCAAAAGTCCTGGAGGGTGGGGACATCTGTGTGTGGTGTTAAGTTGTATGAGGTTGTATGATGTTGTACAGTGTCTCTTGAGTTAGGCATAAAGGTGCACATTCTTGAGTTCTGGTTCTACAGCAAAGACTATAATAAGCCCTAAACAATCAGATTTGTATGTTTGTTTTTTAATTACTGCTTGCGACATATGAGGGGTGTTCATATACTTGCAGAATAACAATACAGTTATGATATCTACAGGGTGGGCCATTTATATGGATACACCTTAATAAAATGGGAATGGTTGGTGATATTAATTTCCTGTTTGTTGCACATTAGTATATACTTTATTAATTAAGTTATAAAATGTTATAAATAAGTTATAAAATGTGTTCAATGTGTTGGATTGTCAATGCAACCCTC
>JAQMYJ010000009.1:20757942-20772888 GCA_030014305.1 Clarias laeviceps
CCAATCAGACGTAGCAACAATAATCACATGACTCCGTTTGACCAATCAGCCGCAATAACAATAACCACATGTAGTCATATCTTCTAGCCGTGGTGATATACAGTGAAGGAAACATGTCGCGGTTAGTTTAGCTGTTTTATTTAATGTTGCAATCTTAACATATACTGTATAATTAGCAAATAAGCTAGAGGGTAAAACAATATAAGTTTCTTAAATTTGTTCTGCTGGATCCAGTTTATGGTAAAGTGAGGCCTCTTGTACACATGCTCTAAGGTTATTTTCTATCTGCTGAGCCATTTGGAGGGCAACAGAATATATAGTATATCTTACACTGGAAATAGTTTAAACTCTTCAAACATACAGTACATACTGTATGTTACCTACAGGAGGTATTTGTGTCAAAAGCTTTATGTTGTTGTTGTTTTTTTGCTATTTTGTAAAGATATTTAGTTTTATTCATTTATTTTATTATATTTTTTAAATGTATTTTATTATTTGGAAATCTGTACATTATTTCATCATTTTGTCTGGCTGCTTACATAATTTCTAAAAAAAAAAAATAAATCGGCCTTGAGTATCTTTTCACCAAATACTTTCTTACTCTTACTTTACTAATATTTTGGATGACTACTTTTAACTTCTACTATAGTAATATTATTTTGAAGTACGGCTACTCCTACTTGAGTACAATTTTTGGCTACTCTACCCACCGGACAATTGCATGAACTCATGAATGAAGTGATATACAGTGAAATAAATAGGAATGATTGCTAACTATAGAGTGCTGTTGAAATCCATTCAGTAATCGGAACTTATTTTGGTGTCCTTTATGGTACACCTTCACAAACCTTTAGGCTTCAACCATTTTTTGGAGTGTAAATAGCTCTCCAGCATCCTTTCATTGAGAAGCATATAGCCGATGGGTTCCGAGATGATGATGTCCACTTTCTCAGGACAGGACACCTCTTCAATCTTCCCAGGAAGCACGATGATCTTGTCTGCCAAGCCGTTACTCCTCACTAGTACCTACGTCATATAAATAACTCAATCAATCACTGTCAGCCGCAATTTTACTAGCCATTAGTTTATATTAAAGTTTTGTTGCTTACTTTTTTTTCTTTTCTTTTTTTTTATAATCTTTCCTCCCTCAACACACACACACTCACTGTTACAGATCATTTAGGGTGCATGCAGCAACACGGGCAAAAATGTAAGCTGTGCTGATAATGATCACTTGAGATAACAAAGCGCACCTTTATTGCGATTTTTCTAAACAAAGATGAAAATTAAGCTTACGCTTCAAATCTGAACTTGGCAGATTTTTTTGCAGTGTGCTGGAAATGACACGAAACACATCTGGTTGTATTTTAAAACTGTTACCAATGAAAATTCAGCAAAAAATGAGTTAAAAGAGTTTAAACTATGCCTGACTGTGGAGCAAGCATCCTTCCATCCATGAAAATATGCTTCCTTTCATTTCCTCCACCCACCCCTTCATATCCCACACACACACACACACACACACAAGTCAGGCACAAAGCAGCCCTGTTAGTCTTGCACGTGTTAGATGTTTTCCCCAGATCGATCACCTTGACCTCAAACGGAACTATGTGCGACAAGTTATTTTCACAGCACTGAGTGATTTATTAGGTGTGAACATGACCCCGTTTGCCACGAACACTCATGATCTCACTGCATGCTGAAAGACATTGAGACATCGAAGATGACACATTATCGAAGAGCACATTGCGTTCTTAAGCTTTCTGATGGAGACGGAGGTAGAATGAAGAGACAAATAGAGGGCCGTGATGAATGCGGTGTGAGTACTTCTGCATATTTGGCCACAGAACTGGCCTCCACTGCGTACACTTTCCTAGCTCCAGCCTGCATGGCAAAAAAGGACAAAATCCCTGTTCCACAGCCAACGTCGAGCACCACCTGTACAAAGAGAGATGATGGAAAATATCCGAACAAATTTTAAAATGCCGAAATGATCAGAAGTGGTTTCGCAAACCAGCTCACTTTGTCTCTGAAGTCAAGGTCGTTCAGTAAAATGGCTTTTTGGTATGTGGCCGTTCTCAGGTAATCCTGAAGCATGTTCTGCTGCTGCGAAAGACAGCCATAAAACTGTGAAGAGTAAATAAAAATAGAATAATTATAGTATATATTCTGTATATTTCTATTAGAAATAAATTCTATTGTAAATTATTTGAGCGAGACCAAAAAATTTATTTACACAATTATCCCCTTTCTCATTCCCCAACATTGTCAATATAAAGATTAATAGTATAATGTGACAATTATTTATTAATAAATAATAAATTATCTGTAAATTAATTAATTAGTAACTCTCCTTCACAACACATCACTCCATCCTCTTGTACTCATGTTTTTTTCTCAAGTATCATGTATAACTGTATTTCCATGCTTACGATGCTGGCTAACGTTTGTGTGATCAGCGTTATGCTGTCATTAGCTAACTGTAAATAATGTTTGCATGCATTCGTCAGCCAAAGACATTCTCCTGCCAATATCCAAAATCAGTGTGTATTTTTTATGGTAAATTTCTGGCAAAATTAAGTTTTTTTACCGTAACATTTACGTTTTATTTTTTACAGAGCAGATATTTTTCTGATTTTTTAACTATATTAACAAAAGTTTAGTAAAATATAAACTGATAAATTAAACTAGTAAATTAGTAACAAATACCTTCTCTGAGAGTTTATATGTTACATCCATATTTTTTTGTTTATTTTACTGCAATAAACCATATTTTCATATGTTTTTAACTGTTTAAGTTTAAACAGTGTTTAAAACTAATTACAGTTTTTCACTGTAAATTCTACGGTTATCCCAAGTTTTGTGAAATACGGTTTTATTCTGTAGCATTTATACGGTATTTTACTGTTAAAATTATGGACATATGTACCGACATATGCTTTGGTACATATGGCTCCTACATTTAAGCGTAAAACGGCAAATGTGTACATTTTTGAAATATATTCATGTATAGGACTTTGGAGAATCATTTGCTGCTGTGTAATGATTTCTTACACACTGTTGTATCTGAACGCTGGATGTCACCTGGAAGTATTGGAGGGCAGATGAGTTCTCTGTTCTCTGGTCGAATGCCGACGCCTCTCTCCCACTGTCAAGCCACGCCCTTATCGATCTGTGGAAGGTCTGAAACTCTGGATTTGGGGGAAATAATTGATTCTTTGGATAAGATCAGGATATCTAATTTCTACAGCACCTTCTACAGACTGATTCAGGATACATGCCAAACACCCGGATGGTGTAAGATTTCTCAGACATGTTAAAGCAGGGCTTAGACATCAGGTTAAAAAAGAAACTCCTTTTACTCTTGTGTAAAAACTATTAAAAACGGACTTATAGACAGATAAGAATTTTAAATGAAAACAGATATCATTGTTCTTCCGATTTTATATGAGTTCTATGAATAGATTTTGTACAGTTGATTCAGTCACAAAGACATGGACCAAGAACAGTTTATGTTCACTCACATGAACTTGCACTGTTAACAGCATGAATAAAAATAAAGTATGTAATTTCCAATGAATACTCTATACCTGTCTGTGTCTTGAACTGCAGTAGGATGCTCACACAGCCGACAGTTACGAGGAAACACTGAGTCCCCACTCGACAACACTCTGCCTCCCTCTCAATGGACACCTTAAAGACACAGACTCCATCACCTACAAGAAATCATAGGGAAAATCAAAATAATGAAAAGGATGGTTTTGTCTGTACATTGGTCAGAACTTGCTTTTTCAATGATATCTTTGCGTTTCATGCATTGGAGGACTCGAAACCAGCCTCCGAAACATTTCTGTTTGTCTGTCTCTCTGTCTTGATGTATGTATACAGTGTAAAGGTATGTCTGTCCAACCTAATTTTTCACAGCATCACGCAAAACAGGCTAGACAGAATTGAATGAAACTTTGATAGTCCTTCGGTATTTGCCTGAAGTTACTGTATATCTGTGCCATAAATGAAATCACAACGTTGAGTCGAAGGGAGCAGATTTTTTGCATGCAGCACTGATTTGAATGAATATAAACAATTTTTCCCTCAAGGTGGGCGTGACTATATGCATCACTCAGCAGAACCAATCGACGCGATAGTTTACCGGATATACACAGAATATGCGGAAGACACAGAACCAACTGTAATGCACCTATAATACGCTTAAATCCTCATGAAACACAAATAAAGGCGCGACACAGCATGGCTTACTCAAGGTAAGTAGACAATGAAAACTGAACCTTCAAAGATGAATGGACAAATCAATGTATGTTTAGTCTTCCTGCAGGAAGTTTGTCTAAAACCAGTTTGTCTCATATGTTCTGAAATTGTGGCGCTAATAAAATGCAATAATGCAGAACGCCAGTATGATATAAAACACAGGTTGTTAGAGCAAGCATATCCACAGGAGTCCGAGGTGACCGTGTGTGTAAAATACCAGAACTGAGAGCGCAGTGTTATGCTTTAAAATCAAAATGTTGAATAAAAGTGATGTTATGAACAATTATGTGATGGATTAAATTTAATCTACTTAAAACAGGGAGTGTATTTGGCTGATGACGAAAGTACAACTACATCAAAGAGTAAACAAGGCGTAAGATACTCAAACTTACAAAGTATTTTTATTTTTAGCTTTAACTTTTTAACTATTTCTATAAACTCTGTAACTGTCAAAGGCGGGTGCTAACGCTAGTTCACACTAAATCATTAGTTCTCAGTTACATCTTATCCTGACTTCCCATCCTAATAGATCAGTTATAACAATAATTTCTAAAGTGTTAGTTTGGTGAAGCCTGACTCATGCTGTGTTTGACTGGAGTCTATTAGAGATTATTTCTTTACTATAATGCTCTGTTCATTGTAAATGGATTACAATTTTGAGACTGGCTTAAATCATGGTCAAAGTAGTTGTGTATCTGTCACCAATCCTGCAGGACTAAGCAAGAGGTGGGGACTAGCACAGCTTTTATTAGAAACCATGGAGACCCCCAGAGACAGAGAAAGAACAAGTGAAAATCCAGACATAATTGCATCAGTATGAAGCTGTAAGTAAGTATGAAATTCTCCTATTAATGCACGTTATGTTTTAGTTTGATAGTATGCACAGTATTTTAACACTGGCCACATCAGTCTCCTGAGAAGATAAGCTGGAAAGATGTTTTCAAAATGTCCTACAGTATCGCTGCACACGATAAACTTCAGACCACATCTATAAATCCTGGTTATGGACTGATAAATCAGGTTATTTAAGAGCAGGAAAGCAACCAATGTGTTCTGTATTAGTACATACTGGACCACTCTAAGCCACCAGTGAGATACTTTTTTTCCAGGACCTTTTACAGTAGATAAGTCTTTTAAATTCACAATGTGAAGACAGGTAAGTCCCTCAATATAAATTTCTTATGGACAGGCTATATGGTCTGGCACAAGTCCTTCATTGTCCTTCATTGTCCTTCCTTCACCGATGTACAAATCTAATGTAAACAGATCTTTCCAATTATGAAGATAAATAAACTATGTTTATTTCCAAACAAGTACAATATTCTTTTTTTCTTTCTACAGTTATGCACAATAGCTGAAATTTCAGCTGATCGGGACTGAGTAAAAGTGTAAGGGAGATGGAGTTGGGTCACCAGCTGCACACCTGATGTCCATAACCCTTCATATCCTAAGCCTCAGTATGGGATTAGGTATGTGCCGAACATGGCCACACTATCTGATCCTATGCGCCAGGAGCGGTGCAGTGTACCGTAGCAAAGGAAAACAGTCTAGCAGTGCACGCGAGACTGGAGCTCGCCAAGCAGAACCGGCGTATGGCCTCTAAGCTTCCACATCGGTGCCGTAAATCCTCACGAGCTGTCAGCACACACAGCAGATGGACCACACACGCACACACACCGCTAATTAACGTTAAAAATCCAGCCTTTTTGCTCTTTTATTTAAAGGTTTGGATTTAAAAAAGAAAGAAAAGAAATCCTTGTGGGGCCTAAATAAATGTCACTCAGGGTTGTGCAGACCAGCCGAGTAAAGAGAGCAGGCACATGTCTACCTGTCCATATCTCTGTTTATTCCTCTGTACCTAGGCTTAACAGGGTTATTATAGTAGGGTAGGTAACATTAAAAGATTATTCCAGCAATTTTTCCCTCAGTCTTCATTCACTGCATCTCTACACTATATACGGTTATATATTAAAAGAAGACAATTTATGCAAAACATTCTCAGTACAAATAAAAGTATTAAACTTTCATTATCACTGGAGTGGTAACTTTTAGTCCAGAGTAAATATATTGTAACTGTGTTACATGATAATGTAAATGTAGCAGACCTAAATAAATAAAAAGATTTAATGTAAACCATCGAAATGTTCAGTATTTTACCGTTAAATAACTTTCAGACAAACGCTCTAATACAAGGTACATTACATGCACTTTCCAAGGAGAAAGATCCACTAATGGTGCAAAAGATGTCTCTAACCCTAGTTGGTGCTACAAGTGACAATCCATCCATCCATGGACCTCTGTAGTCCAACTAGGGACCGTGGAGGCCAGCGGTGACTGTTGTATTTATTCCCATTTCTACACCAATTAGCATGTTTTTGGACTGTGGGAGGAAACCCACCAAGCATGTGGAGAACTCTGGAGACCAGACATGTGAATCAAACCCAAGACCTGGAGGTGCAAGGTGACAGTGCTAATCACTACACCACCATGCTGCCAGACGAGAGACAGTGGCAAGAAAAAGTACATTTATATTATATAATACATTATATTGTATATTAGTAAATAATAATCACTCTAAGTAAATTGTCCTAATCAGGACACATCCTTTCACTTTTTCAAGCTCTAAGGTTTAAAGTTCTAAATTTCTTATACAGTATAATGAAATATTTTTTTTATATTATGGACACTCAGTGACAGGATATCACAGAACCACAAAAAAAATGAGTGAATAAACGTGTGTGTGAGTGTGTGTGTGTGTGTGCAAGTGATGCTCGATGAAACCACATCTTTGCCTATATTTGCTTGCATAAATTTGATTTGATATTACTGCATATGATCATATTTCTTGGAAAGAATTCAGTAGAATTTATTTATATGTAAGGTTTAATTGAACATGTTATTTTTTTTCTCAGTATAGACAAATGTGTCAGTTTATCCTTTTAAATAAAACAATTTCATAGATCATATTTTTCAAATAAAAAAACAAGTATTAATAAAAAGTTGCATCTACACTAGCTTTAATACATATTAGCTGCAACATGCTTTTATGATAATTACATGAAATAGGTCTGAAAGTGATGTTTTATGCTTAGTTTTGTACAAATTGGCAAAGAGATGCTGTTTGATACACAGAACCAGTCAAAAGTTTGGACACACTTCTAATTCAATAATAATTTTTTTGTTTAAGGATTTATTTTCTTTAATCCAGAACAATATTGGATATTTTCATTTTAAGACACAAATGTCAACTGTTCTGGAATAGTTCTTGCAAGAACAGTATTGTGTCAAGTGCATTCGCAAAACCCATCAAGCACCATGATGAAACCATGTCTCTCATGAAAACCTGCCCAGGAAAACAAGACCAAAACAGTTTGACTCTTCAAAGGAGATTATTGTATATTTTTGTTTTACAATGTATAAAGAAATAAAAAATCAGGAAACACCATGGAATTGTCCAAACTTTTGATTTGACTGTGTGCATGCGTAAAAAGTGCAAAAAATAATAATAATCCTCCTATTACATAAATATATATAATATTATAAATATTATATAAATAAAGTCATCTTTAATCATGATCAGCAAAACTGACCTGAATTCTATAGAACATCAAAGATCATTATTGTTAAATGCATATCTGCTACTTTTCAGATTTTACCAAAAATATACATTTTCTCTAAATGCACAATAAAATCTTAATTCTCAACTTGATATTTTTGCAATACTGTTAGCATGATAATCTCTGACTCTACCCATATAGATCTTTGCGAAATGAAAATTAAACAGCAATGGAAATGGAAATTCCTGACATTTGTTTACAAACAAAGTCTGTATCCATGTTTACCGTCCTCTACTGTAAGGGTGATGTCCTCAGTCTCTCTCTTCACCCTCAGTGTGAGATCCTGATGCTGTCTCTGTGTGGACACTTGCAGTCCATCGTTTTCCTCAGCGTCCTTCAGAAAGCTCAGAGTGACACAGAAGCAGTTCTGCTCCACACCGCTGCCCATCTTTTATACCCTACACACACTCACTAACATTCTAATGCAGACAGCTTTCTACATTACTTCATGCTGAAAGAAGTGTACTGCTGTGATGTGTAGTGGGACGAGTCGAAATGAAATGGACGTCTTGAAGTTCAGTGGAAGTTCAAAAGAGTCAAAAGAGTGGGAGGAGAGAAAAGACGGTCCAACAGGAATGGGTGTGACTGTAAACTCCCTAATACTCTGGATCAGGCAATACTGTACAGGAATGAAGCAGCATCTTATACCTAATAGCACTGTTGGGATAAAATCCTCAATATTTACAGTATATTATTAAGGGCCAAATGCAGTACTTATTCACAATATTCACAATATTAGTTTTCTTTTTTTATTAAATGATTCAGTATAACACTGTCTTCATAAAAAAAAGGAAACAAAAAAAAATTATAAATTGGTAATACTACTGCCTCAGACACCCATTACTGTATTAATACTGCCAATAAATTAAAAGTAAGACAATTCTTTATTTTCTTTTTTTAATTATCAACTGATCTTTATTTATATATCTCCTATATATAGGATTTACATAACCTAAATTCCATAAATTGTACTACAGTAAAATCTGGTCTTCTGACTCCCTGGTGGTGTAAACACAGACTATTGTGACTATGTGCTTGCTTACAAATTAAACTTATTTCTTTCACCAGAACTACCCCTATGGCAAGTGCTACATTTGTACAACATACAATGTAATTTTGAAAGCTACCAACTTGATTTAGCTCAGTGGGACTGAATATGAGTCTCAGCTGGACTTTGGAATGCATTTTTTTTGCATGGAATTTGGCCCCTATTACTTACTCTGTACTTGCATTTCGGGGGACACACAAGCACACAGGACACACAGGACAATTCATAATGACCAAAGACCTATGGCAGTGTACTTTTATGCACATCAATTTTGATCCAAGACATACTTGAAAAAATCCAAACTATCCCTCTGATTTTATTATTATTATTATTATTAATATATAATAATAATAACGGCAATAATAAAAAAAAAATTATTGTTAAGCACTCATATCGCTAAACTCATGCCTATACCACTTTATCCTGTGTACGGGGCCAATCCCTCGCAGGGCACACACACACATAAACACCCTCACACGCTCATTCACACACTATGGCCAATTTGGGAACGCCAGTTAGCCTAATCTGCAATTCTTTAAACTGTGGGAGGAAAACCGGAGTGCTCGGAGGAAACCCACCAAGCATGGGGAGAACATGCGAACTCCATGCGCACAGGCACAAGGCGGGAATCAAACCCGGGCCCTGGAGGTGCAAGGCAACAGTGCTAACCACTAAGTAACTGCACTGCCCATAATAATAATAATAAGAAGAAGAAGAAGGAAGAATATATCTTTTCCTAAATTCACTCATGACATGCCACTGCTAATTATGTATTGCAAATAACAATGCAAACTTATATTGTACATTTATAAGTTGATTTTTTTGTGCAGTACCATATTTGACAGCAAGATGTCGCTAGTGACATGTGTTCTAAATCTACAAGAAATGTTTGTGTTTCTGAATAATTAAGATTAGTTTATAGTTTTATGTTGTTAATCCCGGATATTATGTAGTGCCCTGGAGTTAATTGTGTTGTTTAACAATTCATTCATTTACAAGAGCAAACAGATGATTCAAAAGAGACAGAAAAACACCTCAGGTGTTCAAGAGTGAACCTCAAGAGTGCTGCAGATCTGATAGGATTATACAGTATATGCAATATATTAAATATTAAATAATATATTTACAATACAATAATTGCAGCTTCATTGCAATATTGCAATGAAGACAAAAACCATTATATTTATACTTATTATAATTGTTCTATTGAAACATTATTTTAACTCAGTGCATTATTAAGAATTATACACACACTTTTACTTTGTTGGTGCCCTGATTAATGCCTATAAAGTCCATTTTGTTCAAACTACATTAACCTATAAGGATATTGTAAAAAATATATATAATGAAATATATATATATTCAATCAAATTCTATATATTATGAAATATATTGTTAAATATAAAATTACACACATTAGGATATACATTTTAATATATTTCTCAATATATAAAAAGCGACAATTCCTTATGTATTTTTCAATATATTGTAATATATTAATAATGAGGGCCTTGCCTTAAGAACCCAACAGTGGCAAACTGGCAGAACTAGGGCTGGAACTGTCGACCTTCCGAGCAGTAACTCAGAACCTTAACACACTGAGCCACCACTGCCCCATTCATGTGAAGACATATAGATGTAGAATGTGATCTCACTGATTTTGACCACACATGGCTATTTCTTGGTCGAGGTGCGAGATGTGCTGGTTTGGCTATTTTAGAAACTTGACCTCCCACACAGAATGGTGTCTAGAGTTTACACAGGTTGCAGCTGTTCTGCAACTGGAAAGAGCTTGTTGATTAAAGTAGTCAGAATAGAATAACAGGAACAGTTCAAGCAGACAGGGCGTCTACAATAAGTCAAATAGCTGCTTTTTACAATCATGGTGAGAAGACATGTATCGCCAGATCTTGAAATGGTTGAGCTTCAACAGCAGCAAACCACACTGGGTTTCACTACCATCAGCCACGACCAGGAATCTGAGGTTATCACAGACACAGAGAGATGAAGATGGAAGACACCACTTGATTTGATAAAACTTGATTTCTGTTACAGTATTTTGATGGTATGGTCAGTACTGGTGTCAAAAGGCATCAACTGATGGTTCCGAAATGCCTTGTGTGAACAGTTCAGACTGCTGATTGTGTTGTTGTAATCGTGCGGCACACGTTAAGCCTCTTAATACAAATACTGTTTGAATCGCACAGCCAATTTAGCTATCTTGTAATGGTTATTATTGTCGCAAAGCACGAGTCATCTCAATCTGGTTTGATGAAGATGACATTGAGTTCAGGGTGCTTCTATGGTCTCCACAATCACCACATCCGAATCCATTTGGGATGTGGCACAACACAGAATTCCTCACTAGCATACAGATCATCTCAAAATGGAGCAGAGTCTTAAAGGCATGTTCCCAACACCTTGTACAATCCATGCCATGGAAATTTTGATCTGTTTTAGTTTCATGATATTACTCAATGTACACATGCCGTGCACACACATTTAACACTTCCCCATTTAAGCTGTGTAAGTGTGTTTCTCCCATTAGGTACATGTATAGATTCTGAGCATGGAGCATAACCACACCCTCATCTTTTGACCTGAAAATGAGCACAGTTCAAACTAACTATTATGGGAGTTATATTTATTAAAGTGTTCTAAAAATGCTCTTTGATTTAGATTTAATTATTAATCTTATAGAATATTAGTAACTATAATGACACTTATAACAAATGCATATAATTACTAGTGTGCTGAATGGAAAAGTGGAATTTGAAAGAACTTAAACCTAGAGATTAATCTCTAAACCTACCTGAACAGGAATGTATTCAAGATTCAAAGATTCAAGATTCAAAGAACTATATTAATCCCAGAGGGAAATTGCTTATACTGGTTACAGTTGCTTAAAATCGATCTAAGTTGCACACTAAACATAATTCTATATACATATATGTGCAATAGTTATTTGTGCAATAGCAATATGTGCAGTTATATGGATAATTCAGAGTTTGCTATGGTAATTGCAAAGTGGTGTGCCCAAGAGCATTGTTATTGAGCATTAAATAAATATTGCACGGGTAAATTATAAGTGTAAATAAATTATATTATATGTGTAAATAAATTAACTTATATGTGTATGAAAATATTGCACAGGTAAATTATATGTGTAAATAAAATCAGAAATTGCACTTGAAAAGGGGTATGACTTAAGAGCATTGGTAGTTATTGCCCAAACTGTCCAGGTACGTAATAATACTGTATTATTGTTACTAAAGGCGGCTCTCTCTATTGTGTCCATGTTACAGAGAAGAGTTGTATAATTTTATGGCCATAGGGACAAAAGATCTTTTGTGGTGCTCTATAGAACACTTGGTGGTAATCAGTCTCTGGCTAAATTTGCTCTTCTGGTCAGAGAGAACACCAAATAGTGGGTGGGAAGGATTGTTCATGATGGATCGTGTTTTGGACAGAATCCTCCTTTTCGCTTCTGCCTCAACAGTGTCGAGTTCTAGTCCTAGCACCGATTCGGCTCTTTTAATTACTTTGTCCAGTCTATTTCTGTCTGACACTTTGATGTTGCAGCCCCAACAGACCACAGCATAAAAAATGACACTTGCCACAACAGTCTCATAAAACATCCGAAGGATGGTGTTGCAGATGTTAAAGGACCTGAGCCTTTTCAGAAAATACAACCGGCTCTGTCCTTTCTTGTAGATAGCCGTTGTGCTATGTGACCAGTCAAGTTTATTGTCCAGATAAACTCCCAGATATTTGTATTCTGAGACCATGTCCACTTTCTCCCCCTGGATAGATATAGGAGTCACAGGGGTCTTACTTATCTTGGAGTCTACCACCATCTCCTTTGTTTTCCCGATGTTGAGTTGTAGGTGATTATGCTCACACCAGGAAACGAAATCGTCCACCACAGACAGGTACTCAGAAATGGTGCCATCCTTTATACACCCAACAACTACAGAGTCGTCAGAAAACTTCTGCAGATGGCATGACTCTGAGTTATATCTGAAGTCAGATGTATAGAGGGTGAAAAGAAAAGGAGACTGTAAAGTCCCATGAGGAGCTCTGGTGCTGCAGATCACAGTCTCGGACACACAGTTCTGTAGTGGAACATACTGAGGACGGCAGGTCAGATAGTGCATGTTCTTCAGTTTCTTCCCCAGTACTGCTGGTTGAATGGTGTTGAAGGCACTTGAGAAGTCAAAGACCATCATCCTTACACAGGTCCCAGGATTGTCAAGGTAGGAGTAGGTTTGATGGAGTAGGTGTATTATGGCATCTTCTACTCTTAGGAAAGTCTGGTAGGCAAACTGAAGAGGGTCCAGAGAGGACTTCACTGGGGGACGAAGTGTATTCAGTCTCTCGAACACCTTTCATGATATGAGATGTTAGAGCGACAGGCCTGTAGTCATTCTGGGCACAGGGACGAGGTATTTTGGGGAGTGGTACGAGGCATGGCATTTTCCACAATGCAGGGACTTTCTGTAGAGACAGACTCAGGCTAAAGAGGTACTGGAGGACATCACAGAGTTGGGGAGCACATGATTTCAGGACTCTTGGGTTGATTTTATCTGGACCTGTAGCTTTTGGGGGGTTGATCCTCTGAGATATTGATTGAGGGGAGGGCAGGTGTAGTGGCTGTTTTCTGTGTGAGAGAGAACATGGGAGCAGAAGAGAGTAGATTAAAGCTAAAGCCAGGAGAAGTGTGAGACAGAGGGACATCAAATCTATTAAAGAAAGTCCTTAGATCATTTGCACGTTCCACATTCCCCTCAATAACCTGGCGACCTGACTTGTAGCCAGTAATGCTCTCCATGCCCCTCCACACCTCTCTCATGTTGTTTTGTTTCAGCCTTTGTTCCAGTTTTTTCCTGTAGGACTCTTTCTCATCCCTGATTTTGCCAGCTAGCGTTCTTTGAGTCTTCTTCGCAGCTTCCTTATCACCAGACCTAAAAGCCCTTTTTTCTGATTCAAACAAGCTTTAATGTCTTTGGTGACCCAGGAAAACAGCGAATATTTCTCATAGGTACACAGGTGTCAACACAGAAGTTAATGTACTCCGTGAATCAGTCCGTCATTCCATCAATGTCCTCACCATGTGGTTCACAGAGAACCTTCCAGGCTGTAGCCTCAAAACAATCCTGTAATGTAGCAGTGGCTCCTTTTGATCACCTTCTCACATTCCTCACTGTAGCAGGCTGTCTCTGAACCAGGGTTTGTATATTGGCTGGAGGTGGACTGGGTTGTGATCCGACCTCATCATGCCTGTCTGATCAAGCGCAAGGAGTCAAAACCATTCAGACGACGAGACGTTCCATCACCTCCACCCAATAAATTTCAAGTCATAACTAGTTAATGTTCTCAGTAGAGCACTGATCATTGGTCTCACCCACTGAAATACATGAATTCATAAGTGCTGAGGTCACCAGTTATCATTACACATGAGCAACATGCACTCATATTACCCTCGCCTCAGCATGCTCTCCTTAACAGAGTTTAATTATTACTGTGTGCTATTATAAATTATACCTTGACCCCTATTTTTGACAACACAAAATGTAGATAAAAATAGTATATACTGTAGGTATAAAATATTAGATATTCATTACATCCTATTCAGATCCAATCTCTCTCTCTCACACACACACACACACACACACACTCTCTCTCTCTTTCTCTCTCGCTCTCTCTGATCTGATAAATTGAACTTAATCAATTTAATCAAACAGCCAGAAGTCTCAGAAAATACTAAAATCCAACAATCCTCAACTGAGGATCTTACAAGGTCAGGATATGCTATACACACAATGTAGTGTGTGTAAAGGAGAAAATCTGATGTGCTTAGAGTATACAGTAAAAGGACACTGGGATCTCATGCAGGAACCTCATATAAAAAGGTATATTATCAGTACTTCTTCTTTGACTTTCGGCTGTTCCCTTTCAGGGGTCGCCACAGCGAATCATCTGCCTCCATCTAACCCTATCCTCTGCATCCTCTTC
>JAQMYJ010000009.1:20772988-20800713 GCA_030014305.1 Clarias laeviceps
AATTATATTTTTGATTCGCATCATTGATTTGGCAAACGTTTTACGTCGGATGCCCTTCCTGACACAACCCTCTGCATCTATCCAGACTTGGGACTGGCACAAGAAGACACTGGATTGCGCCCCCCCCCCCGTGGTTGCATTGTATATTATCAGTATATTATCAGTACTTATGTCACATAAAATAAAATAAAAAAATATTTAAGCTGGTAAACATACAGTTGTAAACAAAAGGTTGTTTAAATTAATATGTTACTGTTGTTGTTTTGGCCACTCCTGTCGAGGGTTTGCCACAGTGGACCATCTGATCCGCCAACACAACTTGGCACAAGTTTTACGCTGGATGCCCTTCCTGATGCAACTCTCCCACTCTCTCCAGGCTTGGGACCAGCACTGCACCCAGTGGCTGGGAATTGAACTCGGGCCTTCCACAAGGCAAGCGAGAAAACTGCCACTGACCTACCAATGCCCACAAATTAATATATTACTGTCTGATGTGCAATCAGATGGGTTGCTGCAATATTTAAATAACTTAGCTCCTCTCTTTAACTTAAACATGAACTTTTATGGCATTTTGAAAAAAATTTAAAAAGCCATTTAAAATTTTTTTTTTATAAATGTTTATACTGGGAGCACTATGGGTAAAATCAAACTGAATCTTAGATATTGCACAACTAAAAGCTGCTTTGGAAATGAATTAGTGTAAATGTTTATTGTGTAATGAACATGAGCAAGTTTGGTATTTTATTAGTTTTGACAGAACAACTTATTCACCAATTCACATTTATAATTGTTTGTTCATTTTATAAATAAAGAAATAATAATATATACTGTGTACCATACATATATGGTTTTTCTGTTATACATGAGGATTTCACCTCATGCAAAATAAAAGAATCCAATAAACAAAATGTGGTAGCTGCACACTGATAAAATCATGTCCATCTGATAAGAAGTAAACACTGATGTACGTGATATATTGTTGTGTGCGTGCATGCGCATCTGTGTGATAAGGTGTTTAGGTTATACATTTACTACAATATGTGTGGTTTGGGTGATCATCAAAAACTTCTGGTCTTGTAGTGTGATAAAGAAAGGGAAAGTAAAAAAGGAGGTTTTAAAAACATTTTTTTTACACTTCCTCAAGTGTAAAATGGTTTTGCAATGAAATGTCTGATCCTTGAAAAATGATGGATAACTTGTCGCCAACTTGCAGAAGATACATAAGTCTGTGGGAACTCTACAAACAATCATTCATTAACACCACTTGCACAATACAGGAACTGGGAGTTATTGCCACATCTTACTATTGTTATAGAGCCCTCGCTCCAAGTCATTTCCACATGTTTGGGCCATTAAAGGAGTTCCTGGGAGGCCAGCGTTTCAGATGTGAAGCAAGCAGTGTGATCATGCCGCCAGCATACTGAGAAAACTTTCTAACTTGATGGTATCCAAGTACTAGTGAAACGCCTGGATAAGTGCATTAGTGTAACAGGGAATTATATAGAGAAATAAAAGTATTTTTCCTCTTATAACTGTAAAAGTCCTGGTTTAGATTTATACATTTAACTCTTTTTTAAACTGTTTCTCTATGTTTGACAATGTTCGTTCAAATTTTAGTCATCCATAAATATCTTAAAAATAAAGAAGATAAAGCAAAAGAGTCTGACAAGCTCAAACTTTTTGTAAGATAATAACTTTGCCGATGCACCTTATTGTATCTGCATTTTTTTAGCAATGTGAATGGAAATAATGAAATAATGTATAATTGGGCAAGCAAACTACCACACATTAGATTAACTATTACATTGTGTAATTAAACAAGTATTAGGTATATTTTTCATCTGTGCTTTTTGCTTTCCACATTTATTAAAAATAAAATCAAACAGGATAATAAGTAGTGCTATTGATTGCTTATTCTTTTATAATGACAAACTGATTTTACATTTGTTGTCTTCTTACCTAACAAAAAATATAACTGATATAAATTAATAAGTAAGCAAATTTTATTTAAATAGCACTTCTCAAGACAATTCAATTCAATTCAATTTTATTTGTATAGCGCTTTTAACAATTGACATTGTCGCAAAGCAGCTTTACACAATCAAAATAATTATTGAAGTTTGTATGAAATGTGAATGTGTATGAATCAAGATGATAAGATTATCCCTGATGAGCAAGCCGAGGACGATGGCGACAGTGGCAAGGAAACATTTCCTGAGATGGCAGTAGGAAGAAACCTTGAGAGGAACCAGACTCAACAGGGAACCCATGCTCATTTGGGACAAGTGTCACAAACCTCTTTCCAAAAGAATCAGTCACGAACATAATAAAAGACATACAGTAAAACATTAATCAAAAAGATATTTTAAAAAACATAAAAAATTATATTAACTATAATAAGAAAGAATAAAAAAATGAATAAGATATATGTTAAAGCTAACCAAATGCACATGAGAATTGTCTTCAGCTGCTCTTTAAAAAACGAACGTATTTTCAGAGGTAAAGTATTTTACTGAGGTTCACTCAGTCTAAGACTTCTGTGCATGTAATAGCAGTGCTGAACTGACTGTGAAGTGATTTTTTCTTAACATGCATGTACATGTGATGGGTTTGACCGCAAAAAGCTGTAAATAAACTTTTACTCAATCTGGCAAATTAGGCACCCAAAGTTGTCTATAATGTTTTTCGTATACATTCTATAGATTCTAGGTTTATATTATTTTTAGAAGCTTTGTAGTAGGTTTTCCCTGCAATAAAAAATAATTTTTTTTCCCCTGATTCATTCACTTTGATAAAACTGTCTGTGATAAAACTGAGATGGACTTATAGCATTTTGCAAAATAATACAAAATCACACTGATACTGTACAACCAAAATAACTATGACATAATATTTGGACCTCTGTGCATTTTAACACCCTTTGTATATCAAAGAAAATATGAACAAAATATTCTCTATTAGCTGAAAAAGGAATTACAGTAAAATAGTAATCAAATGTTATGGCTATGTTTTTCAAAACTTTCGATCAGAATAGATTTATCTCGTTTTGCAGTGAAACTCATCAAGTACATTAAAAAAAACAACACAATATGACAACAGTAATTAGCTATTTTTACGCTACATATTCAACTATTTTGCTGAATGAACTCAAATTACTCAAGTCTCAGTAAAGATTTTTTACTCTAATAGCAGAAGCTGCTTTAAGGCCCAAATTCGCATTACTTGGCTAGCTAGCTAACATTAGTGCTTAGGATATTTACCAGCAATTTGACAATTTAAAAAGAACATTTAGGTAAACTAAATGTCTGATGTGATGTGAATATGAGTGACCTACTCAGAGTAACAGTGACAATGTATTCTATATATTATCTTATTTACAATAATCTATAACATAAGAATGTTGTCTTATCCATCTGCTGAAATAACACATATTACTACGAGTGAGACATAACTCAGTATGCACTCTAATATTGCATCCAAACCCTACAATTCAACATATTGGTATGACAAAATTACAGTAACCAATATTAGTTCAATAGTTTCTGTTCATCATTGTATAGCAGCAGCATGAGATTGAATAACCTCATAAAGGCATCCAGAAGGCTACAGTACATTTAGAGAACTTGAAGTCAGAGCTTAGCTCAGCTGATAGAGCTTTTGCGAGTAGTGTGTGTGTCTCGGAGCAGCTCCGTGGCCGAAACCCTGAGCGCGTTAGTGAACGGGTAACAGTCAGCCGTGAGGCGGCTGACAAAACACGGCATCTCCTTCTTGCCCTTCAGTTCATTTCCTCTCGCCTCAAACTCGAACGCTACACGCCCATTCAGCCGAGTCAGAAACCGTGTAATCTCCCAGCCGTCGCACTCCTCCAGCAGATCACAGAACGTCTTCATAAACACTGAGCCGCTCGGGTGCATGAAGGCACTGTAACCTGCACACACACACACACACATCAAAACACAGAAGTTCAACATGGGTGAATATTATTAATGGTTAAGATTTTCTTTTTGGTCAAAAATGGCTGCTAGTTTCAAACAAAATAAAAATCCAAACAGATTTCCCCGAATCATTCGTAAAGTATCAACATTAATGTAACTAATCACCTCAATCTCCTAAGCTAACACTTTTAGCTACTTAGCCTGAACTAGCTAAACAAATTTTCAGAAAAGTGCACTCATTTTGTAAAACTACATCCGCAGATTTTTTTAATGTGTATTTTTTTTCCCCTTACTACTTTTGACTTTGTCTTTTTCTCTGATTAAATCTGTTTTAAAATCAGGTTTTTCATGCACCTAAATGACCTGCTCAATTTTGAGTCACTAAGTCAACAGTGCAAGGTGAAAGGTCAAGTATTTTGTAATGCTACCTGTACACTTTTCAAAAATCTGTAGTTTCTATCTAACTATTTTGGAATTTTTCTTACCATGTTTCAAACAAAAAATTCTGCGTACTACATTCTACCAGTTTTAGTACATTTGTAGCTATTTTATGTACATTTTGTACTAGTTTTAATATTAAAAGGAGGAACGAAAGTTTTTATTACTTTTGTAATGTGTAAATTTTTTTCACTACCGAAATACGGGAATGATTTTGCAAAAATGGAGAACTCCCCAAATTAGCATATTATTATTATATATGTGGTATCATCATGTGTATCTGTGATGTTTTTTTGCCTATGTGACACATTTTCAAATTTTTTGCTCAGTCAATGAAATAAAATTCAGTTCATCATTTTGCCTAGGCTGTGCTGAAAAATAGGAAATATCACTCTATACTGCACAATCCTGAGCCCTGTATATACAGTATATAATATATATATGTTTTTTTGAAGCAAAACAAAAAATGGCTAAAATGCTCTGGGTTTTAAGGAATAATAATAATAATAATAATAATAATAATAATAATAGTAATAATAATAATAATAATAATAATAAAAGTAAATCAAGAATGCAACTACTTCTGTTTAGATTAGGTTGTTTTATTTCACATCAACATGTGAAATCCAACAGAAGCTAAATTTGGATTTCAGATACCACATAAGGAAGTTGCAGTAACTGTCTAGTCATCAGCATTACTTATACTTTCGCAAACAATAGGAGTATTATTTAGTTATATTAAAAATTTACATAGAATACTGTAACTGATCATGAGCTTTTGCAAAAATGCGTGTGCTTGAATATGTTTTACCTGGAGCTGTAGCATAAGCAACCACAGTTTCATTCGGAATTGCTTGACATTCATATACACCGTCATCATTAGAAGAGTCTACACTGTCTGTCTCAACCTCAACACCATCATCCAGCTTGATGCCTCGACAAGCCTGCACACACACACGGACATGTACATGCATACAGATGAAGCAGGCACACAGTATACTGGGATGATGATGATGACACACTTCATTATACTCATATAATAGTACTACTACTACTAATAATAATACATTTCATTTTAATTCACATAGAGTACATGCATGAAACATAAAAAGGAAACATAAAGTGAAATGATTCTGACCTGGATCAGGAACAGTTTGTTTTTGCCAGCCATTGTTGGTCCTCCAAATTGTGAGTATATATGTGCGAGTTTTACACGATGTCCGTCTGATCCAAGTATCACTCCCTCTTCTCCATGACTTGATATCACACCCATAAAACAGCTGTGCACTGACTGCTGACTCTCTGCAACATTATTATCATTATTATTATTATTATTCATTTCTGAGTGCTACCATAAACTGTCATAAAGTTCAAAGGTACTGAAGCAGATTAAGCCGCTCCTTGCACGAACACACACTCACATCAGTTCCCATAAATCGATTTACACATCACTGAACACACACTGTTAAACACACCCAATTACACAACCGAACACAAGGAAACCACAAGACTTCATAATACATGATAAATCAGTTACAGATCAGGTGAGGTCTATGGATTCAGACCGGCACATCATTAATTTTCTTTTGACGCAATCCTTAAAGCAAACTGTATTTTAGCAGTGACACCGTCTCAGTCCTATTACGGGAAGCAGGCTGCAGACTGAAAATTACACACCTTGTAAAAACATGTCTGGGGTAGGCGTGTTGAATGATTAACCTGTCAGGAGCTATAACCACATCTGTCCACATCTGTAGCAGTTGCCTTACTACTGTATATCATCAAATACTATATCTCATTATCATTCCTGTATGTCATTATGTTCAGACCTAAACAACTTTTTGTGATACATAATGATTTTTTTTTTTTTTTGCACAATATTAATAAATTCCTTTAATACACTTTTAAAACTGGTCTTTCTTTTGCCAAAAATATTATAAACTTACTATGTGCACTTCTTACTTTTGTTCGTTAAGAAACTTTATCATATTTACAGTAATTGTATTCACTATTAATGTAGAAAATGGTCAATATTACTATAGTATATAATGCTACTTATACATAGGTACATATACATAGGGTGTACAGCCCATACATATTCTCTCAATTATTTTTTCCTAATTCATTTCAGGTCTTGTTACAGTACCATCACAAATCATGGCGAGCATAGGGCATGGATAAAAACCCCTGAGCATCTGCAGATTTGCACATTTTGGAAGGTTAAATATATAAATAAATAAATAAATGTTGAATTTTTTTGCTGCATAAATGCAAGGGGTGTTCAATTCAAACCAGGACGTGTAATGAAATTTCTCAAGAATAAAGGTGATAATGAGACTCTTAGCTAGAACATTTACATCGTGCAAACATTTTAAAAAAGCTTCTACATCTACATCTATGAATGACAACCCCTGTCAAGGTGGCTCAGAGCCCATTGTAGTCGTTTTCACAAACATTCAGTGACTGGAATGATCTCAGAAAAAATGACCCCAGTTGATCACCAAAAGCATTCTGTAGTAAAATGCACAACCATATCGTATACTACTCACTGTAACCACTTGCATGTTACAGGGCACGTTACTCGGCTGAGAGTTATTGTCACATCCCCTATACAGTCCTGACCTCGCTCCAAGCCATTTCAACATGTTTGGGCCATTAAAGGAGTTCCTGGAAGGCCAGCGTTTTAGACGTGAAGCGGGCATGCCATGCCTACCAAAAGTAAAGTTTGGTAAAGGTACTTGGCTACTTGGTATGTTTTTCGATCATGTTATCTTCATGTCTATTCACTGCACAATGTTAGCACCGTTATACTGTATTATACTGTATATTACTATATACCATATCTTTATTACCTACTGCACCTTCTGTTTGTTATAACACATTCAAGCACAATGTTGCACAGTTAGACTACATATTATACTGCATAAGTTTCTTAAATAATAAAGTAAGAAGTGCACATAGAAAGTTTCTAATTCTTTTAATGTTTAAACAGCAAAATATTGTGAAGAGTATTGCTGAAAGGCCAAAAAAACACCAGGTTAAAAGTGTATTACACATTATTAAGTGTCACAAAATGTTGTTTAGGTCTGAACATAATGAGATACAGGAAATATATATACAGTATATATATATAGACTATACCATGTCTTTATTACCTACTGCATCTTGTTCGTTATACCATTTATTGTAAATAGGCCACATATGCACTTCTGGTTAGATGCTAACTGCATTTCATTTACTTTGCACAATGACAATAAAGTTGAATCAAATCTAATCTAATCTAATCACTATGCATGTATTTGTATTTATTTATGTAAATGTTTTTATTTGTCTTGTTTTACTTTACTGACCTCTGTATCATTGCAATGTTATAAACTCTGAAATGAATAATTAACTCATTAAATAAACGCACCCATGGGGAATCATGTACCTGCTTTAAATGCCTCGATGATCTCGCGCGCGTCCGGGTCTATCAGGATCTTCACGAGGAAGCCGCGCCGGCTCAGAGCCGCGTGCAGACGCTTCGTGTCCAGTCTCGCGCCGCTCCGCTTTTCGAGTCCCGCGCATGCGCTGAACTTCTCCACGGACACGATAAGTACCCGGTTAGGGTGAGCGGAGTTCTTGCTGAGACTCGCTAAAGACATTTCTCCTCAAATAATTTGGTTTATATGTGCAAAATGCAGCCTGAATAAACTGATACTGATTTCACACCAAGCTGTACAGCGTGTGTGTGTGTGTGTGTGTTCTGCTCTCAGGTTGGTGCTGTACTGTACATTCCCTAACACTCATAAATGAGGGACGGAAGAGCCATAATTATATATCTTATTTGCACCGCCTTGCAGGTAAAAAAAAAAAAAGATATATATATATATATATATATATATCTTGTGACAGTCTTGGCTCGTCATGTGTTATATAATTTTCTCGTACTTTGAAACTTACATAACCTTTCATGCGAACAGGAAAAAACACTGAATAATAGCGTATACTAAGATAAATAAAATGTTCAAGTCAAACCAGGATTTTTATTGTTCATAATAACAAAACAGTGTAATGAGATTAAAAACTACCTACTATATTACCGTATATAATCAATCCCCTGCTACACTAATGCACTTATCCCAGCGTTTCACTAGTGCTTGGATACCATCAAGGTAGAACATTTTCTACTTTTAGACTTCCTGCTTCACACCTGAAACGCTGGCCTCCCGGGAACTCCTTTAACAGTACCAAACATGTGGAAATCACTTGGAGCGAGCTCAGGACTGTATGTGGGATGTGCGAGTTCCTGTAATATGCAAGTGGTGTTGGTGAATAATTGTGTGTACTGTACAGTTCTCACAGATAGATGCATCTCTTCTGCAAGCTGGGGACAAACTATCCGTCGATTTGCAAGAATTAGGGGTTCCTCTCACTGAATGTTCACGGGAACGACTGCAGTGAGTTCTGAGATACCTCGGTTGGAATAGTCACCCACGGACGTACAACCTTGTTTAAAAGGTTTGCACCATTCAAATCTGTTACTGCAGCTAAGAGTCGCATCCCCGTACCATGCTTGAAGTCTTCTGTGAATGCCAATCATTCACAAAATATTTCAACCTAAATCCAAGTTTGACCTGAACGCCCTTATATTTTGCTATTTCTGGTTCCTAAGTTCTACCTCATCTCACCTATGACAATAGTGAGACTGTAAGAACTATTCTTTATTAATCTGGAATTCCCCTGTGATGCATGGTGTATGTTTTCCACTAGATAGATAGATAGATAGATATAGTACTTTATTGATCCCTGAGGGGATTTTTTTGTCACAACTGCAGATTCGCATGACAATTCAAACATAAAATACTAACAGGACAAGTTACAAACACCAGTATCACTTACTGTATGTGCCCTTTGTACTCAACATCAATAAAAGAAAGAACATTGCACCATGTTTTATATCCACGTCCGGCTTTAGTCAGCGCTCAGACACATCGTTTAAAGGAAACCAGACCAGTGACAAATGCTTTTTTACTACACACAGTGTGAAGTGTGTTCATTAATCATCTTATTGCCTAGTCCCTTGTCACAGCCAGAAACTAAGACCTGGGGAAATGGAACCCTTTAAAACCTAACACTTGATAAAGTTGTTAAATTCTCACGATTATCATTATACTATAATAAGATGCTTCATTGGCCTTAGTGTATAAAAAGTTAGTTTTATCTTCTCTGTCCACACTGTCTGTGATATTAATCTTTCCTCACATCATTATAAAAAGATGATGCTGAATTATCAAATCTGATTGGTCAGAAGATGTTGATTTATTTTCTGTAACAGCAGCCTGGCGAGGCAAATCATCCATCCATCATTTATCCATCCATTTCCCATGCCATTTATTCTGTGTAGGGTCCTAACCCATCTCAGGGTGCAAACACAAACACCTCATATGCACAGTTATACCCTACAGGCAATGCCATTTAGTTGATAAAGCAGGACAATGAGAGGAAAATGAAGTATCTGGAGAAAACCCATCAGGCACAGGAGAACATGAAAACTCCACACACAATAATAGCCTCCTGTTTCAGGACTTTGGAAACATCAGATGTAAATGTGTTTTTTTTTTATTTATATTTGATTTTTCTAACATAGTGAAGTATTCAGGATGGAGTAAGATGTCTTAATTTAATACTGAATAAATGTTGTTTGCTTTATTAACTTTAAGAAAGAATCAGCAAGACATGCAGATGAGGGAATATGGTGTTATATTGCACCCAGTACGAAAAAAATTACTTGTTTCTCCGACGTTCTATTGCAGTAAATGGTTATGTAATGGTAAATGCCACAATTATTATGTGCTGTTAATTACTGAAGAAAAAAAAACATATAGGAATTGCTGTGGTTTAAGAGGAATAAACAGTTTGGGATGTGTTGTTAGAGGAAAATGTACACCAATTCATCATCAAACATGTTGTGAAGTGTTTTATTCTCTGTGGATGTTTAATAAATTGCTTACAATAATGTTATCCTCCCCACCTTAAAATTACTTGAGTATTTTATGTATTTCATGTATATCTTTAGTATTTTAAAATGACTTGTGTTTCAAAATATCTAAAGAGCTTTAAAAATGAAGTTGTGATTAGCTAACTAAATGTGATTTTAAAACATTTTATAACATTAAATGAAATATATTATATAGAACAAATCCAGACTATAGCTGAAGCTGTATCATATTTCATACACAAATAAAATGTATTATCCCTTGAGGTAATCTTGATAATATGAAGATATATAAGCTAGATTTGAGAAGGATTACTTTAATGAGTGATTATAGAGACGGAAACGGTGATGTAATCACTGCAGGTGCTTTGGGGAAAGTCTGCTATGGAGAAATACCTGAATGCTCACGACCTGACTCAGCTACCTCAGCTGGAACAAATTCAACTGAAGGATTTCCACAACACAATATGAAACAAAATTAAAGTCATTACATTTTACAGTTACAAATACAGTTTTTTATAACATAGTTATAATTATTAAATCATTAAATAAAATAAAAATTTGGAAATTTTTAAATGCTTTAAGGAACAAATGAAAAGCAGCAATTTGCTTTCTGTAATGGTTTCTTGCTTTTTAATTATACTGTATGCTTTTAATTAAAAAGAAATAAAGGTCCAGAATTGGAACCTTAATGTTCTTTAACAAAACTGTTTTGTAATTTAATACATAACTTTGATTATAAGTAAACCTTCAGGGAGAAGGTATAGCCTGCTTTAGAGTTCCTCATTTAGCTTTATGTATATAAAGCAATGTGATCATGCACAAGCTTACTTACTCTGCTCTTATATACAGCCAAGGCCAAATGTTTTAAGAATGACACAAATAATAATTTTCGCAAAGTCTGCTGCTTTAGTGTTTTTAGATCATTTTGTAAGATGGTACTATGGTATACTGAAGTATAATTACAAACATTTCATAAGTGTCAAAAGTTTTAAGTATAAGTGAAAATCAACTTCTGGGCCACACCTTGACTGATGGCAACCCATTCTTGCATAACCAATTCCTGGAGTTTGTCAGAATTTGTGGGGTTTTTGAGGATTGATCACAATTTTTCAATAGATTAAGGTCTGGGGAGTTTCCTGTTCATATAACCTTGAGCACTTAGTAATCACTTTTGCCTTATGGCAAGGTGCTTCATCTGGAAAAGCAATTGGTTGCCACCAACCTGATAGATTCTTCATTTATGGCTGTGTTCTTAGGCAAAATTGTGAGTGGACCCACCCCCTTGGCTGAGATGCAACCACACACATGAATGGTGGCAAGATGCTTTACTGTTGGCGTGACATGGGACTGCGCTCACATTTTCTTTTTCAGATACCTTTTTACCTGATCACCCAAACAATGAGAAATATAATTGATTCAAGAAAATGACTTTACCCCAATCCCCAGTAGTCCAAACCCTGTCCCTTTGGCAGAATATCAATCTGTCACTGATGTTGACCTACCATCAGCGTACTTTGCATTTAACAATTTCGTCAAATTAATGCCTATGGAGTCTATGCAATTGACATCAATTGAAAGAGAGAGAGACCTTTTTTGTTTATATCTTCTCCATGCATTCTGTGACCTCTTCTGGTTGGTTCAGGCTTTGCATTCTGTGCTTTAGACTTCTTGGTTAGTAAGCAGCAACTAAAAGACAAAATTAACAGTGTGAAACAAAAGATTAAGGGATTGATGGGAACCTGAACAAAATTATTAAAACCATCAGCTCTAAATTCCATTTTAACCCTTCAGTCTGGTTCTGAGTGTAGGTTTCTTCCCTGAAATTTGAAATTAAGGTCTAACACCAATCTATCAAAATCAAAGATAAATTCGACTTCAGTAATTACTGAGGCATTTGTGTGAACAGAAATGTGCAGTATAATTAATTTGGATATATTGGGACATCAATTCTTTTGAGACAGGTTAATGTTAGCAGGATTTTGTCTAGTCTGATATGTAAAAGTCAAAGTTATTCAGCTCTTGCAATGGACATGTGTCATGAACGGGATGCAATGAACCTTATAGAACGGGATGTGCCATCATATTTGAAGGTGACCCTCAGAGCCCGGAGCAGCAAAAATGACATACACCATAGCTTCTTTTCACATGAGACTAGAAAATTGTTAAAACTAATGCACCATAAGACCAGTAGAATGAGGACTAAACTTTTGGCTCTATAGTGTATTGTATATCTCATATATTTATGGTGCATATTGTGTATGCGTATGATAAATTTATAAAGTTAGTACGGGTCATAAATATGTTTTTATCTTCAACAACATTTAATATCTTTGATTTAATCACTTTTTAGAGAAATTCCAGCAGCTGAAAAACTGAAAACAAACAAAAAAAAGATTATATTTATTTTTTATTTTTTATCTATTTCTTTTGAATAAAATATAAATATATTTCCTTCATATATCCATAGTCAACACCTTGTGGATTGCAGAAATGTTTTTTTTTTGTTTAAGTGTTGTGGCATTCTCTTGCATTAAAGCCAATAAAACAAAATCTTTTTTGAACAATAAAAAAGGTCCCTTGTTTTCTGAATTAGTCCATGTTTTAAGAGAACGACTTTGTCATGAAAAGTGTCATGTTGATGTTCTATAAAATTGTCCTACCCATCAATCTCCCCTACCTATTATTTTTTTCTCCTCTTCCTCCTCCTCTTTATCTTTCTCATTCTTTTCACCTTCTTCATTCTATTAATTTTTTCCTTTTTTGCTGTATTCCTTCTCTTTCTCTTCTTCATCTAACTCCTGCTTCTCTTTCTCATCCTTTCTCATCCTTCTCTACTTTTTGTTCCTTCCTCCTCCTCTTTCTCTTCTTTCTTTTTCACTTTTTAATATTTATCTTTCTCCTACTTTTCACCTTTCTATTATTCTTGCATCACTTGGACATCACTTTCTTGCATCACATGGAGTGCATGTTCTCCTTGTGCATGGTCAGTTTCCTCCGGGTACTTGAGTTTCCTCCCACAGTCCAAAGACATGCAGATTAGGTAAATTGGCATTTCCAAGCTGCTTGTAGTGTTGACTGGAGATCGAAAAAAAAGGTAATAAATACAATGGTCACCACTGGCCTCCACGGTCCCTAGTTGGAATAAAGCGGTTCTTAGACAGATGGAATGTTAAAAATAACATGTCACAAAGCGCTACCAAAAGTATCCAATAAAACAGTTATATATTCTAATATTTAAAAACTATAGGTAGGAGATATTGATAAACTAGCGTGGACTGACTGATAAAACCATGAACTTTTGCTACTGGTGGAAGATTCTGACAGGGTAGGAAAAAATGATAAAAACACCAGGATCTAGCCAGCAGGGGGCGCCAGAGCCCCGAGTAAATGCTGTTATAGTGTCAGGAGAAGGCTGTAGTTTCCGGTTGCGAGGTATCGCTTATCTTTTAGCTTATATAGTGATTTCTTATAGCATATTTTAGCCTATACATTGATATATTTAAATCACATTATTTTCGTATAATTTGCATAATTAAAATATACTGGTGTAACAAAGTGAAACAAAAGACCGGCATTTGTACTACGCATGCGCATCTTTTTTTTTTTTTTTTTTTGCGCAGGCGCACATGGCCTGATAGTGACGGCGTTGTATAGCGAGATGTGCCACCCGGCTGGATTAGTTTACTTTAAGTGTCGGTTTTTAATTGATGGTTTAGGTATATAATTATTTTAGATGCGTCTGGTTTTGTAACATTTTAATCTTATATATTTATTCGACAAGATAACCTCTGTTATTGTGCACATGCGGTTTTGTGGAATATAACGTCGTCATTCTGTGCTAGTGGAGAGTATGGGACCGAAAAAGAGTAATGGCATCCCTGACAGGTTAGATATATCACGTATTACACCATTTATTTTCTCAGTGGTGAGCTGTTTAATGTTGCTGGTCGGAGTTAAACTAGTGTGTGTGTGTTTACAGGTGGACTGAATATAAGGCAGTGGGCAAACGGATTCCTGGCACGCGCTTCGTCACGTTTAAAGTACCTTTAAAACAGGTGTGAAATCTGTTCACACACAAAAAACACCTGCATTCATCTTGCACCACGTGACTCTCATTCCTCTCTCTTTCAGGCTTTGAGAAGGAACCTGAGTGAATCAGAAGTGTTCGGACCTTTTGATCTCCTGGACATGTTAAAGAAAGAGGGTGAAGAACTTGGTTTCATCATTGATCTCACTTTCACCACGAGATACTACCAAGCCCAGGTGACCGACACCACATCCACACCTTCATGACCAGAGGCTGATCATTCGAGAAGAACAAATACATCATTTTACGACATAATCTCCTTGCATATTCAATACACATTGTCAACAAGCTTTCGTATTCCCTCATTAAAAATGTTTCAGGCTGAGCTGCGTTGTCATCAGTTCTTCATCATCAGTGAATCTTAGTCCTTGTAGGGCTGCCTTTAGAGGACCAAACAGGTGAAAGTGTGATGGAGCGAGATAAGGAGTATAGCAAGATGCTTTAACACCTAAAAACAAAGTTTGGACAGTGTGGTCAGAAGTGTGCAGACGTTCATCGCCATGCAAAATCACAACGCCCTTGGATAGCAGTTTTCTGTGTTTAGGCTTCAGCTCTTCAATAAGCATCTCACTGTAACAAGCACTGTTTAACCTTTTTCCTTCTAATACTGGCCCATGAGATGAAAATCGCAGAAAACTGTAAGCAGTGATGAATTTTCCAACTAATGGTTGACCTGGCTTGGACTTTTTCTTGGTCGGCGATGGAGAATGTTTCCGTTCCTTACTCTGCCATTTACTCTCAGGGTCATAGTGATGAATCCATGTCTCATCACCAGTAATGATTCTCTTTAAGAAACTCTCACCTTCCTTAGAGTATCGGTTCAGATTTTGTTTGCAGATATCCAAACGCTTCTGTTTATGCTCTTTTGCACCAGGTATACCCTCAGACCACAAAAAAAAAAAGTAGGGCATTCATTTTTGTTCACACCACGATTACCAATGAACTGATGTAACATGTTCCAGCAGTGACTGGGGTGGCGGTAGTCTTGAACAGAAACCACAGTGCGGCCAACAGAAGTTTTAATATAACTGGAGTGTGGATCATTTTTGACTCACCCTCGTACAAGAAATAACGTAAAGATATGGGGTGAGACTGATTTAATGTACAAGAAGTGCAGCAGATAATAAGGATTGGGTATATATAGTAATCTATAATATAGCTGTGCATTGAGTTAATTATATACACATTGAAAAATTACATATTTGGTAATTGTATATGGTCTTGGATTTGTTATGTACTTACCAAGAATGTGATTCAACCTCAAGGTGTCGGGTACCGTTTGGCCTATTTGGTTGTCAGAAACCACATCGCCTCTTTATAACTTGGACTAATGAGTAAAACTTAGGTTTGTTTTTTCAGTGACAAAATATTATTTTGTTTTGTAAAAGGACAATAACACTAAACGCTCATTATGTCGTCTTATTTGCACGTATTTCAAATTCTTGGTGTCACCTAGCTCCATTTAAGGGTATGACGCGATATCAATGGTTCAGATCTAAATATCAGTGTTGAATCACTTTCTTGTTCAGTAAATTCTCATTACTGCTTTTTTGTTTTGTTTTTTTGTGCATGAGACAGGATTTACCGGACACACTGTACCACCAGAAGATATTTACAGCAGGACACGAGGTGCCGAGTGACACCATCATCCTGAGCTTTAAAAGGGCAGTGAGAAGATTTCTGCACGATAATCAGGACAATGGTACATCCACATAATAATAATCATATTAATCATATTAACTAAAAACGCATTGATAAGATTTAACATGCACACCACACACCCTAACCTTCCCTGTTGAAAGTCCACTTACTTTTGCAAGAAGTGTTGTGTCAAAGAAAGTCCTGGATTTAGATTAATAAAGAAAAGATATTGTAGGGTTAGTGTGATCCACCGCATTACACATTTACCTCATTACATAAACAATTCACACAGTGCACTTACTTATACGCATAATCCAGTTAATATAGTAAAATTTTAAAAAGATAATTATTTGTAGTATTTCTGTTAAAAGTATACTGTAGCTGATCCATTATCTATATTTTATAGGGTCTAGACTGACTGAGTCGTGTTGTTTTATGGAAATGCGCTACATGGTTACAGAGGTACAAATGATGCGTGCTGCGTCCTGATGTGCCGTGTTGTTCACAGATAAGCTGATTGGTGTTCACTGCACCCACGGCCTCAACCGAACTGGATACCTTGTGTGCAGGTAGGTGTGTGTGTGTTTCTGTGTGTCATTACACATCTACATGTTTATACCCCATAGTAGGCATAAGCTGAAGATCAGTAGCAGTATAGGCTATAAGACTATTCTACACATGATCAGCCATAACATTATGACCACCTGCCTAATCAATATTAGGCAGGTGGTCATAATGTTATGGCTAATCATGTCCCACCTTCTGCCACCAAAACCCTAATGCATTATGTATTCTGAATCCTCCTTTCTCTCAAACAATGTTAACTTTGTCCTCAATATGAGCTACAGTAGCTCTTCTACACGGGCCAGGCTTCACTTACACACTGAGTGAAGCCGCCCATGTCCCTGTCTCCAGTTCACTGGTTTTGTTTCCTTGGACAACTTTTGTTAGATCATGATCACTGCAGACTGAATACATCGCATAAGAGCTGCAGTGTGAGAACACACGGTGCATTAGTGTTCTATTGGCAAAAAAAGGGGACGTAATGAATGTCAGTCAGGTGGTGATAATATTATGGCTGATCGGCGTAACTTCCAACAAAGTTTCTTGAGTGTTTCATGAGGAGCAGAATCTCCTTCGATAGGTTTTGATGCTCAGATGTTTGAAACTTTGAGCTTTTAAATATATAACAACTTGTTTTCCTGACCAGAATTTACTCAGTGGCCACCAAACTGAGATGTGAAAGCAAACATGCTACGTCTCAGACACGTCTGTCACTATTCTTTCCCCACTGTTTAAAGACGGCTGCTTCCTAAATATATATTCAAACCAATATGTCTTTCTCTGAAGAGACCTCAAACTGTTCACTAGATAAGTTTAACCCTTTCTCCCTTTCTTTGGTTTGTTGTGGTATGTCTAATTATTATTATTATTATTATTATTATTATTATTATATGTGTTTTGCAACAGCTGTCCATTCTACAACTGATAATTCTCAGGTCAGGTCAAAGCCACAAAGAAAGTATATAAAGAATTTGATTTCTCAGATTTTTGTCATTTTTATTTTGTTAATCAATATGCATTTACTTTAAAATGTAAAAACGTTTGGGAATTTGTCCACTCTATTCTATGTATCCACTTCCAGTAAAAAGTTTGGACACACCTTCTAATTCCATGGTGTTTCCTGATTTTTCAAAATATGTAATCATCATATTTGAACAGTTGATATTGAGATGCGACGGCTATTTATCCTCTGTAAAGCCTTCATTACGGCTCTAATCTGAAATGATGTTTGTTACTTGGTGATATCTGAGGCTGGTAGCTCTAAACGAAGCAGAGGTAAGTTTTGGTTTTGCTTTCTTGGGAATGTCTACATGAGAGACAATTTCATCACGGAGCTTGAGGGGAAAACTGTTGTTGCAAGAACTGTTCCAGAACAGCTGACCTTCGTCTCTTAAAATAACAACTGACTTTCTATTGTTGTTACTTAACACATGTGGCATTAAATATTTATTTCAAAGTTTTGAAATCTATGGTTTTGTTGTAGTATATAGAAAATAAAAAAGTGAGTTAGGAGGAGTGTCCAAACCTTTGGTTGTATTTTTTCCAAAATTGCAATTACCCAATCTCTATAGGTCATATTTCCAAAAAGTTGGCACCCCCTCAAAAAATAAATCTAATATTTAAGTGTGTTTCAAATCTTACTTAATATGAAATAGCAAGATGATAGGTTACTTTATTTACTCTGTCCACTAAACCTTAATGGATCAAATTAAAAGATTAAAACTAAATGCTTAAACTGTATTTTAAAGATGGAAAGAATTTTTCAATGGAAACAGAATATTAAGGTGGAATAAAAGAAGACATACTTACACAGTACTATGCTTGTTGATTAAACACAGCTTTAAGGCATGTGTGTGTTTGTTTCTGATCATAGATACCTGATTGATGTAGACGGTGTTGAACCTCATGATGCCATCGATTGTAAGTAATTCATGCATTATTTTTAACAAATTAACACGTGCAATCCAGTGCTAGAGCCGCAACACAAACATACACACACACCAAATATTAGACAGACATTTTTATTCAGCATGAGCTGATAATTAGGCAGTAATACAGTTTTTTTAAGAATTTAATCCTAATCCTAAAGTGTTGGCTACATCTATCCATATGTATGGTGAAATTGCACTTAATTTTTTCTGCCACATTATCTACAGTATTTAAATTCTCTAAGCTTCTTGAGCTTGGAGAATTGGCCGTTTACATTTTTTTTCCATTTAGTAAAGTCCTCAATTGCACATGATTCTTTTGTTTGTTTTAATTGATGACTAATGTGCAACATACTGTTACTGTTTGTTTCTGTTATTATTAAAAGATCTAATCGGTTCTGTCTACTTTTTTCAGTGTTCAACAAATCACGCGGTCACTGTATCGAGAGACAAAATTACCTGGAGGATTTGAAATCAGGACCAAAACGCAGGTATTGGGAATTTTTTTCCAAAAAAAAAAAAATAATAATAAAATTAAAAATTAACCAAGTCAAGTTTATTTAAGAACAGCAAAAAGATGACCAGAGTGCTGTACAGCATTAAAACAAAAAAGAAAGAAAGAAAATGCACAATACAAAAAGACAACCAAAAAAAACACTTAGGAGAAAAACTGCATAAAGTTCATGAAAATCAAAAATCAATTATCTAAAAATATTAGAATGTTTCCCAAGATCAGTCAAAAAAAATTACTTTTCTTCTGGACTCAGTACCTGGCCAAGGCTCCTTTAGCACGACTTAATGCATCAGTGCAGCTCAGCATGAAGTAAATCAGCCTGTGGGGTTGCTGGCGTTATTGAAGACCTGGTTGCTTTGATGGTAACCTTCAATTCATCTGTATTATTTGGTCGGGTCTTTCTAATCTTCCTCTTGACAAAAGCACAGATTCTGTGTGTGGTTCAGGTTAGGTGGGTTAGCTGGCCAATTAGGCCCAGTAATATCATGGTCAACAAACCAGTTGGTAGTAGTTTTGGCACTGTGGGCAGATGCTAAGTCCAGCTGGAAAAGGAAATTTGCATCTTCATAAAGCTTGTCAGCAGATGGAAGCATGAAGTGTAGGGGTGCACCGAAATTCCGGCCAATGAAAATGGCATTATCGGTTTTAGGCCGAAATTAAAAAAAAAAAAAAATTTAAAAAAATCACGCAGAAAACGTGCCAAGTCGAAAATGAATGTCACTCCGCCCCTTCCATTCTTGCGCAGCACACATTAGTTTTTACTTACTGGAGCTGTTATCATGCGTCTGCCCATCAGGACAAAGCATGTCAGCAGTATGGAAGTATTTTAAAGCGGTGTTGGAACAAGCGCAGCCGCACAACAACTAGAGACTTATCTAGCTGAACTACAGTACACATTGCCAGAAGCGACAATCCGCTTGACTACTGGTGCTTAAAGAAAGACCGCTTTCCATTGTTGCACGCAGGTATTTTTCTGCCCATGTTCTTAACGTCTCTCCAGCCAAAAAATCTGAGCAATTTTTGTTCTTAAAAGAAAAACCTGCCACGTTTGCCTAAATAAACAGCAGTCCAACTTTTTGTGTGCATAGCAGTTGTATTAAAACTTGTGTAGCACTGAACAACGGCTACATAGGCTATGTTGTTTAAGTTATGTTGCTGTTTTTGCACTGTTTTGCACAGCAATTTAAATTGTAAGTAAAAAATTGTTTACATGCAGCAGCAGAATAGAGGCCCACTGCCATTCTGTTTTTGAGTGCAGTTTTACAGATAATTGTGGATCTTTTTGCATAACTGATACAGAAACAATTTTATTTAATGTTACATAACTTAAATTAAAAAAAATTTTAATAATTTTTTTTTTGTTAAAATATTTAGATTTAGTTTTTTTACTATCAATAAAAATTTATTATTATATTGGTTTGTAGTTTTTAATTTCAGATTCATTATATTTAAGCAATTAAAAAATACATTTATATATAAAATACTAATATAGAGTAAGCTTTTTTTTTTTTATTGTTATTATTTTAAGGTTTTTAAAAAACAAGTGTTTTCGGCCAAGTGCGTCCTAAATGTTCGGTTTCGACCCAGAATTTTCATTTCGGTGCATCACTAATGAAGTGCTCTAAAATCCTCCTTGTGACCGCTGCATTGACTTGATAAAACACTGTGGACAAACACCAGACGACATGGCACTGCACATTATTACAGACTGTGGAAACTTTATATTGAAGCTTCAAGCAACTTGGATCCTGTGCCTCTTCACTCTTCCTCCAGATTCTAAGACCTTGATTTTCCAAATGAAATGCAAAATGTACTTTCCTTTGAAAAGAAGACTTTGGACCACTATGCAGCTGTCCAGTTCTTTTTCCTATTTAGCCCAGTTAAGATGCTTCTGATGATGTCTCTGGTCCAGACGAGGTTGGATCATATAGGAATTCTAGAGTTCTTGCCACTCCACTCCTGGTGAAACTTGCCTTTGCTTGACAATTGTCTTATGGTTGCAGTAATCCCTGTTGCTTGTGTACCTTTTCCTACACCATGAATATCAAAACATGAATATGCGAACAGCCAGCCCTTTCAGCGGTGACCTTCTGTGGCTTACACTTTTTGTGGAGTGTGTGAATGATTGTCTTCTTGTTAAGTCAGCCTTTCCATGCATGTACTAAACTAGACTGAAAGATACACAGTATTTATAATGTATGAATAGTAATTTACTGAAACTCAAAATAAAATATTATAATATTTTGAGATTCTAGATTTTTCATTTTCATGAGCTGTAAGTTGTAATCATCTAAATTAAAACAAAAAAGGCTTGAAATATTTAACAAACCTAGAAAACCTAGTTTTATTATATAAAAATAAAACCTCATTTGGAACATGTGCATTTACTAACATTTTAGTTTAATCACTCCACAGTATGATACTGATTTATCATGTCATAAACTTGGTTCTGTAGTAATGAGGGAATGGAGGAACCAGAGGAGGAGCCAGTCAAAGGTGGAGCCCCGGACAGGACGTCTGACTCGAGGACTTTCCGAGAACCACACCCTTCTTTCCAGAGGTGAGGTGGTTATCCAGATCACTTCGAGGATGTACACTCTGTCACACTAATAATAAAAATGTTTTAAAATGACTCAATGTCTTCTGTTTATCCATTCTGGCAGTTTGATCAGAGCTGTCTGTGTAACTCTGGTTTTCTCCTCATCAGGCCTTTCGACCAGAGGTGGAGAGACGACCAAACGATACCCTTCCCACCTCCTCTACTGCCCACACCTCCTCACAGGGGTCCCCCTGCTTTACTCCCTACTCCGCCTTTCAGGTTTCCACCTCCTCTTCTGCCAACACCGCCTTATCTGGGTGCGTGGCCTGGTTTTCGAGCAGACCGTTACCCCATACCTCCTCTAAACCCTGCCTTTATGCCACGCTACACCTTCGGAGGAGAGCCTCAACAAACCAAGGGGAAAAAACGCAGAACTGCTCATAAAAACAAGCAGCATTCTCCATACTCACAGTGACTCTAAACACTATTTTGTCTTCAGCCTTGACTGTGTTCATATTAACGAAGGGGTTACAGATTAGCAAGATTTTATTAATCTTTATCTTTTTTTCAGCTTTAAAATGTATTCAACAGGCAGGGAATGTACACAGCAGCTCTAGCATTAGGATAAGACTGTTACTTTTTGACAAATTCTGTCTCTCAAATTAATTCTTTTTGTTCTGAACTAGTCTTATCGACTGTGTGCGGTCTGATCTGTACTCTGCTGAAGGTTCCAAGGGATCGTAGACACTTTAGTTTGACCGTTTTATCTAAAGTTAAACTACTGTATGTCCTCCATAAGAACTGCAATACCACCCTATTAAATACTTTTAATACTATAAAATTTCTGATAATGTATTAAATATATGCTCCCCATCCAGTTTATTAGGAACACCTGGACATTTTTATGCACTTGTCTATTCAGTTAATTGAGGAGAAGGAATGAAGTGAATAAAATCGTACAGACACCTTTTATGAGCTTTAGTTTACTTTAGCAGAAGTATGATCGTGATGTGGATGTTGGTACCAGATATGCTGGTTTGAGTATATATATATTCATGATATAAGTATATAAACTCCTGACATCCAGGGATTTTCATGCAGCAATGTGTACACAGAACTTCTGCCCTACATGTGTCAAAAGCTGAGCATTAGAGCTGAGAGAACAACAGGTTTAAGATGGATTGCTTTCTAAACCTGCCTTTATTTATATCTGTGTCATATGACTGGTCATGTGACTCATCAGTACATAGTAACTGTTTCTTTAATCAGCTGTTGCTAAACTTTTCTGAAGGACGTCATCAGATTTTCTTTTTACTCATGTGGATGTTCTGTATTTTAAACTGTCACACTACGAGTTGACAAACAGTTTTCTGCTTCTGTAAAAGGTGTGTGTGTGTGTGTGTGTGTGTGCTGCAAGACAGGATATGGTTGGATGATTGATTATTAGCTTGAAACTTTATGCACAGCTGCTCAGAAAATGTGTGTGTGAGAGAGAGATTTAATACAATTAGAGCTAAATAAAGGCTGTGTAGTTATTCAACTCTGATGTTCTGTCATGTTCTACACCTGTGTGGTTCTCAACCTTCTTTCTTTGCCCCCATGCTTGTATCTAAGAAAAGCTGAGGACCCTTTCCCTCAACACACCACACACAACAGCTTGCCAAACACTAGCTCAGCTCATATATGCAAAACAAAGTAATAAATGTATCTTTTTTTTAAATAGTTTTCTATGCAGACCCTTTAATTACCCTGTGAATATGTGCTTATGATCTTATTTAACAGTATTGTTGTTTTTATCCACAATCTGAGCTACATTAGCGCTTCTATTGGATCGGACTACATGGGCCAGCCTTTACTTCCCATGTCCATCAGTTATCCTTGGCCACACATGACCCTGTCACCAGTTTGCAGGTTTTCCTTTCTTGGATGACTTTTGGTATGTCCTAACCACTACAGATCAGAAACATCTCACAAGAGCTGCAGTTTTGGAGTTGTTATGATCCTTTTCTTTTTTTGTATAGAAGTAGTTTTAGGTTAACTTAAAAATAAAAAATGTAAATCTGTCATATCTGAGCTAGTCAGCTAATTACGTCTCTTAGCTAGCTGGCTCCGGTAGAGTTGTGTTGTTATGCATGTATGTAGCACCTTGGTTGTTGAGGAATGTTGTTTCGGTTCACTGTGTACTGAACTGTATATGGTTGGAATGACAATCAAAGCCTACTTGAACCAGTCGTCTAACCACCACAATTTGGCCCTTCTCACAGAAGCTCTCACTCATCATCTGTACTGCTTTATTCTGTATTCAGGGTCGCGGGGGGCCTGGAGCCTATCCCAGGAGACTTGGGGCATGAGGCGGGGTACACCCTGGACAGGGTGCCAATCCATCAAAGGGCATACACACTCATGCACTCATTCACACACTACAGGCAAATTTTGGGAAGGCCAATCAGCTTAATCTGTAGCTCTTTGGACTGTAGGAGGAAACCCACCATGCATGGGGAGAAAACTCCATGCACACAGATCTGAGGTGCGAATCGAACCCGGACCCTGGAGGTGCAAAGCGGCAGTGCTCAACCACTACACCACTTCTCACAATATCTCATTATAATGGCGACTGAAAGTGGATGAGATACTTTAGGCAGCAAGTGAACTTTTTTTCCCCCTGAGGTTGATATGTTGGAAGGATAAGGATTAGAGTGACTTTGACAAGAGCCAAATTGTAATGTTTAGACAACTGGGTTGTAGCAACTCTAAAACTGCAGCTCTTGTGGGATGTTCCTGGTCTGTAGTGGTCTTTAGATACCAAAATGATCCAAGGAAGGAAAACTAGTGAACTTGAGACAGAGTCATGGGTGGTCAAGGCTCAGTGATGGACATGGTGAGTAAAAGCTGGGCTGAGTAGTCTGTGTAATCCAATAGTTTTCATCAAATTGATGAAATGGTTAATGCTGGTTGTGATAGAAAGGTGTGAACACACACTGTATCACTGTTTTGGTGGTAAACGTGGCGACCTTCTCAATATCAGCCGAGTGGTCATAATGTTATTGGCGGCTGTGATGCGAGCTCCTCCCGATAGAGGGCGATATAATTTCGAAATACCGGAAGTACTCGAGGAAAAAAAAAAGGAAAGGTGAACCGGAAGTCATCGTGTTGTGCGTAACAGTAACAGTGTTTACTCTCGGTCGAAGACTGTTTATCGTTTGAGGATTGATTTGTTAAATCATAGTTTATATAAGAGACGAATAATTTAACATTTTAGACATAAGGTACGATAAATATATTCAAAATGAAATAAAAGCATAGCTATTGCTAGCTATTTAGCGACCTTCGTAATCACCGTGTTTACCGATTAGCCAGACGGCTAGTTGTCACTTAGGTAACGTAAAGGTTTCTACAGGTTCGTGTTGAGCTTTGTGTGTGTGTGAGAATGGAGGAGTCCGCGCTGTGTGTGAAACCCGAGAACACCGTGGCTCTGAGGAAACCACAGGAGGAACCGAGTAAGCCGAGGAAAAATATCCTGGATGAGGAGGAGTATATCGAGGTGATTATACAAAAACAACTAACCAGGTCTCTACTCATTGATAAGTCATAGGTAAATCTGTGATATTTCAACAAAAGAGACAGCAAAATCATCATTGACTTAACCAGAGGACACAGGACACATGTTTAGAGTAGTGTTTTCTTGTATTAGAATAATAAATTGTAGCCTTGGCAGGTACCTCATGATAACTCATGAGATAACTATATTATTCTACACAAAGATTGATAGAAATTGGTGTTCCCAGATTGCCTGTAGTGTATGAGCGAGTGTGTCTGTCCTTGGGATGGATTGGCACCCTGTACAGTGTGTACCCCGCCTCGTGCCCTAAGTCTCCTGGGACAGGCTCCAGGCTTCTTGTGACGGTTTTATAAAGGATATGCAGTATAGAAGGTGAAAAAATGAATAGATGTATAGATAGATAGATAGATAGATAGATGGATATTCATAAATTTTTTTCCAGTAGAAGCTTTCTCCTAGTCAGGCTCTTGGTCGATTCGAGGAACACTAGATGCAGTGTGCTAATCTCACCCAGCACTGCACCACGTTCCCTCCGATCCTCCAGCACTGATTGACTGGTACCACCATTTCTCAGTAATTAAGGAAAAAATGCATCTAGACTGTTTTTTTCTGTTTTGGCGCCTATGTGGTGTAATGAACTTCATCTAGATGTCTGTACAGCCGAGTCCCTGGCAATCTTTAAACGACGACTTAAGACCTATCTGCTTCTTCAGTATTTGGGTTAATATGGCAGAATTAGGATTACTGAACTTCTGCAGAAGAACCAAAAAGTTGCAGCATGTAGAAAAGTGATGTCCCTCTCCCAACCGTTACATTTTATGTACACCACATATCCTTCTCTCTGTACGTAGTGTTACCACATACAAGGAGCTGATTTTCTTTATTCGACCCAGATGTCTTCACCTTATCATTCAGTGGTGACTACAATCAGTTTGTTCCTATTCTATCCTCTGCCTTGTCTTTTTACAGTTCAGCAGGCAAGTTTTAAAGCTTCTACAGTCTATGTGGCACAATTAATAAATAATTGTATTATTATTTTTCATCAAAAAGTGATCAAATGTAGCAGAAAATATTCAGTACTTCTATGTTTCATAATCAGCAGTGTCTGAATTTCTTATGAAGACTGTGTGTGTGTTTGTATGTGTATTTACAGTATGCATATGAAATTAGTCTGGTCTAGTGTTTATAGAGAAACAGTGGAAACTGGTCACTGTTTAGGTTTTCCTCCTCAACTCTACGTTTATTTAAGAGATCTTTTACCAGTAATGTTTAAGCTTTGTGTCATTTCCACATGCAAATGATATGAATCCCATGTTCAGATCAGCCATGAAAATCATTTCATATTGTTTAAATTTCCAGTTGTTTCATTTTCCAGTTGTCGTTTGTCTGTTACATTTTGCCATTAAGTTTAGAAACCTTTATCATTAAGAAAAAAATATATATATCATTAAGTCAATCATAATGATCACTTTGTTTTTTTTGTTGTCTGGTAATAATTTGACTTCCGTACTGCATTGCGCTGGTTTAGATAACGGGGTTATTTGTGTATTCCCTGTTTGCAGAGTCTGGAGCAGATCATTCAGAGGGACTTCTTCCCAGATGTCAGTAAGCTGCAAGCACAGAAAGATTACCTGGAGGCTGAGGAGAACGGAGATCTGCAGAGAATGAGAGAGATCGCCATCAAATACGGCTCAGCCATGGCCAAATACACGCCCCGCACCTACGTCCCCTGTGAGTCTTATTGAGAGAATCAGGAAGAGACGATTTGATGTTAATTTTTTATTTAAAAACACACATAGCACGGCTCACTTATGGAAAAATGTGTGTTGTAGCAATAACAGCTATTTTCCTGACAGAAGTGAATGTGTTGGATGACTCTCAGAGCTTATAACAGGTTGTGTGTTTTTTCAGATGTGACACCATCGTCATTCGAGACTCCTGATGCTCGCGCCACTTCTCCAACCCCTTCACAGAGTAAATCCAGGATGGGCACCGAGCTTGGTATGACTATATCACACTTCACAGAGTTGCATTATGCTACATGTCTGCTTGTTACTTCTTCATGCTTCATTTAACAAAATGGAAAACTTGGCCAAATCACGTTTTTTTTACCAAGCAACAAACGTAATCCAATCCTGACTAAATACCACATACGGTAAATTTATTTATGGTGAACCTCCTGTATAAAAGTAGCAAAAGCCATTGTTTTAAGCTACATTTCTTCTACTATATTGAGATATCGTAATTGTTCTGTCTGGCAATTTATGTGTCGCCACAACAACTCGATTTTAATCGATTTTATAAAAAGATTTATAAATATTTGCATTGGAAGTACAGGTAGTCCCCGACTTATGAACGAGCTCAGTACCGGGAGCACGTTCGTAAGTCTGATTTGTTCTTAAGTCAGACAAAGTGAGTCTTGTACACCTTTGACATGACACATATATTGACATACAGTACAGGCAAAAGTTTGGACACACCTTCACTCATTCAATGTGTTTTCTTTATTTTCATGACCATTTACATTGGTAGATTCTCAC
>JAQMYJ010000009.1:20800813-20812656 GCA_030014305.1 Clarias laeviceps
TTCAGGTCCGGTGACTGTGGAGACCTTTTTTTGTTAAGTACATAACTCCACATGTGTTCATTCATAGTTTTGATGCCATGAGTGAGAATCTACCAATGTGAATGGTCATGAAAATAAAGAAAACACATTGACAGATGAGAAGGTGTGCCCAAACTTTTGGCCTGTACTGTATACAATGACAGATGCCTTTGACATGTATATTGACAAATACAATGTAAAGCATACCAATCTACTTGGCTAAATCAATCCCCTTTCCCCACACTGCCATCATGTGGCTAAAAACTGTAATCGCGCCATGGACATGAAACCCGCACTTCGAATATAACAGTGTTGTTTCTGCACCCTTAAATCGCGAGGGGAAATCCCGGGCACCATTTTTCATTGAGGATTTTTTGATGCATTGCATTTATTTATTTATTTATTTTTTTTTACCATACAAGCCACATGAGCTACTTCTGTGATTGAATCGGAAGTAGGACCGCGGTCTGTTCGTATCTGTGGAAATTTGTAATTCGAATGTTCGTAAGTCGGGGACTGCCAGTAGTAACATGTTACTCTTTCTCTATAATCCTACAGGTGGTGCACTCTAAACTATTCACACATTGTCAGGCAGCACAACATCCAGTTTGTTTAGAATTACAAAAACAAAATTTATTTATAGGGATATTTATAAAATGGTGATACAGACTTGCAATACAAATCGAATCGGCACCTAAGTATCGTGATGATATCGTACAGTGTTCCCTGGTGTTTTCAATCCCTGTCATCTACCGTGCAGTGTACGTGATAATATTAAATTATCTGCTTGCAAGGGACTCGATGCCAGTCAGAACTTTTCAGACACGTTTCTGCTGCGTTCCTCAGGAGGGAAAGTCGGCGGGATGGAGGAGAAGGAGCTGCCATCTCTGGACTGCTTCCTGTCGAAGAACACGAGTGAAGATAACGCATCATTCGAGCAGATTATGGATTTGGCTCAGGAGAAGGAGAAGCTAAGGAACGCCTGGCTGTACGAGGCTGAGAGTGAATTCAAACAGGTCCTTAAACACAGCCTCAATTTCCTGTGTCTGTGTGTGTGTTTGTGTAGGTTTGCAGGTTTGCATTATTTGGATGGACGGTGCTTTGTGAATAAAGTTATTGTGTTTTTGTAGCGACGAGAGGAAAATCTTGCTCTGCCATCATCAGAGGTTCAGGCTCTGGAGTGTGTGAAAGCTGGAGTGGAGACATGGGAGTACACAGCCAGAAACGCCCTCATGTATTACCCTGAAGGCAAGCACCATGCACGCACACACACACACATGCATATATGCACACACATTGTAATGCATTCTGTAATCAGTAGCTTTGCCCGTTCTCTGACTAATAGAAAATGCTCTGCGTTTCGTGTCTCGATTTCCCCGAACAGGTGTGAAAGACGACACGTTGTTCAAGAAGCCCAGAGAAGTCATGTACAAAAACACACGCTTTGATGTCGACCCGTTCTGTAAAGCCCTCAATAAATCCCAGATCCAACAGGCTGCTGCTCTCAATGCACAGGTAGCTCTGCCCACTCTCACATATACACCCCTTCCAGCTTGTACATACTCTGCCCATTCACACACACACACCTACGTTCTGCAGTAATCTCCTTGATTTGCGGTTCTGATTTGTATGCATGTGTTCAGTTTAAATTAGGAAAGGTGGGTCCTGATGGGAAAGAGCTGCTACCGCACGAGTCTCCTAAAGTCAACGGATACGGCTTCGAGGGAGCGCCCTCGCCCGCACCAGGTGACTAACGCGCCGAGCTGCACCAGGTTTCCAGTGCCTTGTATCTTGATTTTGTTTTTTATCGTATTGTGTTTTGTATCATGTGGCAGGAGTGTGCGAGTCTCCGTTGATGACATGGGGAGAGATTGAGGACACGCCCTTCAGACTGGAAGGCTCAGACACTCCGCTGATAGAGAGGAGCCACGGACCGGCATTTAAGGTGCTCGAACAACACACACTCATTATCCCAGATCACACACTACTACTGCAGTGAATAGGACTGGTCCTGATTCTTAACGAAACAAGCAATGTTGTATTGTAAGGTACGGAGGCCGAGAAGTGCAAAACAGAATAACAAAACCGAAAACAGAATAACAAAACCGAAAACAGAATAACAAAAACGAAATGACACATTCCAAAACAAAATAACAAAACTGACAACGGAAAAAACTAATCCGGAAACAAAATAACATCAGAAAACACAACGTTGATTTTCAGTGGTGGCTCAGAGGGCTAAGGCACCAGGTCCGCTGTATCATGGCTGACCCTGCGCTCTGACCCCAGTTACACTGGGATATGTGAAGAAGGAATTTCACTGTGCTGTAATGTATATGTGACAAATAAAGACTTAACTTATATCTTGAGTGACTGATGCCTCATCCAATCAGCAGTAAGAATTTCAAGAATTGTTGTGTTCTCTGATTTATTTTGTTTCCGGATTTTATTTCGTTTGCGATTTTGTAATTTTTTGTTTGCAGATTTATTTTATTTTGGGTTTTATTTTGTTTTGCACTTCTTGGAACTGTAGTAAGATGCTTAAGTGCTTGTTTACTCCATCATTTCTTGAATTGTGTTATGCTGATTTGCAGCTGTAAGAGATTGTGCTGAAGTGTTGTTGTACTTAATCGCCGTGTTGTGATAACACTTATGTTTAGATTCCCGAGCCTGGACGCAGAGAGCGGCTCGGGTTGAAAATGGCCAACGAAGTGGCAGCTAAAAACAGAGCAAAGAAACAGGAAGCTCTTCGTAAGGTCACAGAAAATCTGGCCAGGTATGTCACACACACAAAAACTTGATCATCATACACCTGACTGAGAAACTGCACCTCTGTGATAAAAACCCTATTTCACAGCACAGTGACACCTCGGATTGCGAGTAACGCGGTTTGCGAGTGTTCCGCAAGACGAGCGAAGATTTTTAATACATTTTGACTTGGGAAACGAACAAGTCTTGGTTTACGAGTACCGAGTATCATGTATCATGTATGCGCTTCTTGTTTTGACGCTGAGCGTCACGTGATCACAACTGAGCCAATGTTTTTTTTTTTTTTTTTTTTTCCTCTCTCAACAACATCCGTGCACACGTGTACTGTTTACTATAACACTGACCACGCGTGTGTGTAAAACATATTTTATTTTGTGTGTGTGTGTGTACAGCACGCGTGTACTGTTTCTTATAACGTGTGCACGCACGTAAAGCAAAAGAAAGTTTCATTAGAGAGGTTAAAGATCCATTTTCTCTCTCTCTGTAGATACACCCCTCCTCCTCTCGCCTTCACACACACACACACACTCTCTCTCTAATGGAAACACTTCTCTGTTACGATTCTTTTCAAAGGTAAAGTGCAGGTTAATTTATTTTTCTTTATAGCAGTGATTCCGTTAGTGTGCGTGCAGTCGATGTTCCTTGTTAACTTTCCCGATAAGACAGTGTTTTCGTTAATGTGTGTGTGTGTGTAAAAATCAAATAAGAGCGGAAGGGTTACTGTGTAAGATGGGGAGAGGGGAGGGTCTGATTTCTCCTCTTACTTTAGCTTCACACACAAATACAGAGCACTGTGCTCGCACAAACACTTATCTTTCTGGATTTATTTTTACTTTTTTTAAAGATAAAGTGCAGGTTAATTTGTTTAATTTTTACTTAATATTTTGTGTTAATTATTTTTATGTATTTATTTTTTGGGCTGTGGAACAAATAATTTGGGTTTCCATTATTTCTTATGGGGAAATTTGCTTTGGTTTACGTGTTTTGAAATTCGAGTCTGCTTCCGGAACGAATTATGCTCGTAATCCAAGGTTCCACTGTACATGTAGAGATCAAAGAGATACTTAGAGATATTGGAGATGTGAGGAAAAATCGATTCAGTTATGAATTGCGATTCTTTTGTGAGCCCATTTGTGCATCACCACACTGACCCTGAAATCGATTTTTAAATGATTTATTAAATCTATAATGGAGATGCATCAGTCGATCAGCCAGTGATAAGAATTTGCTATTTTTCAGCTTGATGAGCCGTGACCGCTCGGCCTTGGACTGTGCCCAGTGAACAAATTTCTGAGTTTTGTAGCAGGGTCGTTTTTCTGGTTACGTTAACAAAAGTTCTCTGTGACCGTATTAGTCTCGAACCGACTCATTACACACTCTTACACCAGTCTTAAAACATCATGGATTTTAAATGAGAAAAATATTATTATAAGGAACAGGCTACAGTACATTTCATTATCATAAATATATATTTATTTATGTTGGGTTTATTTGTGAATTTTTTATTCATATTTATTTGAATAAAGCTAAGGTATAAAACTTTCAAGTTATGACAACTTTTTTGCCCCTAAACTTCAAGGCCTTAAAATAGTAACACAATCAGAAATGGATGTGATATCAACTTAGGATATTTATAAAACCACGTTACTTACAGAATCGCAATATTAATCGAATCGGCACCCCTGTATCCTAATATGGTATCGGGGATGATTGGTGATTCACATCTCTAATAAAAATATATGCAGATAAGGAACCCCACCACCCTGGAGTCTTCTATTTATTTATCAGAGTAAATAAATACCAATATATATATATTGGCTCATAAAGCTGATGCAATATCACAATCCTGTCACATGTTCAGTATTCACTCAAGTTTTATGATGAGATGGCTATTTTATTAGTTCATTAAAAAAGAAAAACAAAGAAGTGACTGATTTTCAGACCTAACTGTGCTAAAGTTTTTTTTGTTTAGAGTTTTTTTTTTTTGCAAAAGAAAAATCATAAACACAGTTTAGAAAAAGTGACAAGGTGTGCAATCACCTGACACCTCTCATTGCTTTCATTTTAAATTATATAATTTATAATAAATGAATGAAATGGGAAACAAATGTTTTACTGCGACAGGCTGCAAATTGCCTAAAGATACAATTTTAAAAATGGTTGTTTATGTAACAACGTCAACAGCAACCTCGTTTCTCCTTTTTATGCTTGAATGATTCATAGGTCACGGTGTCGCTTAACAAACAAAAAACATTCCACTGAAAATACTCAGGTACAGGGACTGGGCTAAACATTAGATCCCAAAAATCGACAGTAATCGAGAATAAAAAAAAATTCCTTCAGGAATCATGGAGATCTATTTCTCAAGACTACATATTGAATATTGAATCACCTGTTCTTTGTGCTTCAGCCAGTGTGAGGATTATTAATGCTTCAACATTGTGATGTCTCTCTGTGTGTGTGTGTGTGTGTTTTTCAGTTTGACTCCAAAAGGTGTGAGTCCTGCCGCTCTGTCTCCAGCTCTACAGCGCCTCGTCAACCGCTCATCCAGGAAGTACACAGATAAAGCCCTACGTGCCAGCTATACCCCATCACCCTCTCACAGAGCATCAGGCAGCAAAACTCCTCTCACACCATCACACTCCTTACGCACCCCCACGCCGGGCAAAACCCGAACCCCCGCCTCACACGACCCCGCTTCCCTCACAGACAATCTGCTACAGCTGCCGAAGAGGAGGAAAGCGTCCGACTTCTTTTAAGGACACACTGACATCACGCTGTCTCATGGTCATTATTTGCAAACTGAGAAGCTTTCAAACTGGCTGGACTACTTTATCAGTTAAAGGCGTAATGATGATTAAAGTCATTTTTGTACAGTTCATCAAAAGGGTTGATCTTTTATTTTTGATGTTTGTTAAACTATGGGAGTAAATATGAAGAGGTTTTGGAAAGAAGAAGAGTCATGTTCATGTAGGGTCTGCAATCTTTTATGGACAATAAAATGAAATCTCTTTGGGTCTTTTAAGACAAATTAGATTATTTATTGACCGTAGATCCCTTCTGTGTACAAGTGTGTTTTTTATAATATGAAATTCTAACAAATTAATAGATCAGTATTACACAATTTTCATTTGGTGATTGATGCAGTAATACACGGTTTCCTGTCTTGAAATGTTGAAATTAGACACCTAATGAGGTACTAAATTATTTCCTAATAAATCAGCACACCTTTTATTGATTAACTGAAATTTAATTGCAACTCCCATGAGCGCGTTTAAAAAAATTTATGCCATCTGTTGAATTTTGGAATGAACTAAAATTTGTACGTGTTACTGTGAAGTGCGCGGAATGAAGGTGTGAGATTGTGTTTATTAAGTAGATTTCAAACGCACACTCAAGAATGTACTTAAAACGAATGTACAACTGTTGAATTTTAAGATGAACTAGAGAGCGAAAATTCCTGAAGAAATTTTAAGTGTGCCTATGCGACTGCTGGGTCAGTGCTAATGTGTGCCGCATCTTTGACGGAACTATGATGTCACAGCAGAGGCCGGCCTCAATGTTAAGTCTATGGGACTTTTTGGGGCGTTTTTTTGGGAGCCGCGCGCGACGACCCCCCCCCCCCCCCACCGACCAAGCGAGCCGCACGGAACGGCGTAACATACGTGAGGGTCATCTCAGCTGCGAGGCGTGAAATGGTCCAAAGTTTAAGGGAATAATAAATGGATTGCGCAATGGATTTCTGGGGAAACAGTAATAAGTGCGCCTAGGCACACTTAACTAATGATTTTTAGAGGTTCATTTAGTGGTTTTCATTTAAAATTTCATTTACAATATCAGATCTTCTCTTCCCGTTGGCCGATTGTGATTGCGATGAAGCAAAGCCTATGTTACCTCAAGCTCGACCAAATACACCTGTGAGAACCCCGTTACAATTCGTTCAGTAGTTTTTACGTGACGTGTGCACAGACAGACAAAAAATCCCAAAACCATCTTGTGTTCTATTACTTATCTTACATCCCCACTAACTAACTTATTTCACAAATATCTTCAGTGTACAGACACGCCAACTTTACAGTTTTATTATATGTATAGACAGGGAGCCAAAATCTGACATTTGATCATCTGCTAAATAGTTTTGTATAAACCCGAATACTATCAGAATTATATTAAACAGTAGGAAGGAATTTAACCTTTAGGAAGTTAAATTATGGAGAAAGTGGCATTTCTGAATCAAATTGGTTCGAGTTGACTACGAATACAAATGAATAAAATATGAGACTCCAAGTTTGAGGCCCATTTATTCATTTTTTTGGAGGAAAAAAACAGATCAATTTGCTGTAACGTGAGATTCAAAATAACCTTTCGGGAGAAAAATATAAATATGTAGAGTTGCCATCTGGTGGAGATTTCTTTGCATTCTTTTTATGTTTAGCATCTTCTACGGAGGCATTGCGTGTACACTGTCTCTGGGGCTCTTAAGCTAGTTTGGACGCATCAGCATGCAGATGATCAGTACACGTCCTTGCACTTGTCTCTTGCAAGTTTAGAGAACTTAAGGTGAGCTTGGTTTCCATCAGCCACCTCCATGATACAGGGTTGTGCAGTGGGTCTGGTGCTGTGCTTGCTGAACTACACAGTCATTCATGTCACTCAGCACCATCTGGCAATCTACATACTTCAGCCTCTTGCTAGAGCTTTCTAATTAATTCCAGCAGCAGATTTTCATGCTCCAGGTCACAATGAACGATATTTTGGTGGCAAAAGATAGCTGTTGGAAAAACTTAGAGATGTTCATGAAGAGATTGCTTCTGGTCTTAATGAACTCAGGCTATCACTTCAAACAGCGTTTCTCGTCCATATGAAAGATCTTTCCAGCTTGCTAATAAAAATAAATAAATAATAATAATAATAATTTATTACGCCCCTAGTGGAACAACAGAAATTCTCCCGCTTTTCTCTTGATTATTGTATTTTTGTATGTTTTTAGTTTAGAATACAGTTTCAAAAATAATTTGGAGCGCCTAATTAGAACCTGTACTGGACTGGTCCCTGCTTTCTGGACATATGTTTATTTGACACCATGATCAATTACAGCACTGTAATAAAATATTTATAGGAAAACCACTTTTAGTACCAGCTTTATAATTTTTACAGAGTCAAGAAGGTCCTGTCTATCCTGAAACATTTGGGAGTAAATACACCCTTGACGTGACACTAGTCTATGACGATTTTGGGAAGTTGGTGTAAACTTTAGAAAATATAATTTAGTATATATAATAAATGCTTTTTTGATCACTAACTATTTTGATTTAATTTATGACTGGATAGGACACATCTCTGGTCACACTGAGTTAAACAAACAGTATGTGCATATACTGTATGCATAATGTATATTACCTAGTGAATAAACTTGATGTAAATTTTCATTAATACATTTAAAGAATGAGTTAACATGAGGTTTATAGCAAATCATTACCATTATTTATGGCTTTTCATATAAGACTTAGTTGGCTCTTCATGTTCCTCATTTAGTTGATTTAGTTAATCATTAATTATTACTGATTAATATATTATTACAAAGCATTAGAAAAGACATTTATGCCTATGTTGTGGCTTTATACTAAAGTGCTACCTATACATACACCTGTTCAAGGAGATTTAGTGCACGTGAGGTAGAGTACACCCAGATTATAGGCGATTTGACAACATGCAAACTGAGGTGGGAATTGAACCTTCGACCATGGAGGCATGCGACCACAGTGCTAGCCATTATACCAGTCTACCACTCACTGAAGTAGTGAATCAAGAGTCGTACATACAATTTGACAATTTCCCTATTCATTCCAGAGCATTATACTATTTTTACCTGGTACCAAGTTAAACCAAAAATGACCAGGTGACTGACCACGTCATTTTTATCAGCTACTACATGATCTGTTTACATATTTATTTGGAGCATTCAGCTCATATAATACAACATCGGGACTTTTTGGGGCGGTACATTGCTCCTTGCGGGGCAATTAATGACACAAAATCTGTCAATGTATCTTCAAAACAGATTGACGAAACTTAATGAAATATGAATGCCGTATTATGTTTGGTCAAGTCCAAGCATCAGTGATGGTGCCTGAAAACCAAACACCACCACCCCCTGCTGGACCAGTACAGCAAATACAGCAACCAACCACAACTAAAGCCCCTCCAATATATGTGCACCTTGGAAACCCACAAAGACAAATCAGCCTGTAAGGTGGCAAGGACAAGGTCCCAGGCCTAATATGACAAAGGGGACCGTACCAATACCAACCAAGAAGACCACAGGTCAGAGCGAATGCCCCTGGAAAAATGGGCCTGAATGCACAAGACATGCTGTGCTGGCAATGCGGTGGAGCAGGACGTTAGAAGAAACTCCCCACAGTTGGCATGGGGAATTCAAAATGGACCTCTACGTCAGGGACCATATGGAGCAGGACAGGCACCTCGAGGGAATATGGGATCCCCTAGTCCAAGACAACATGGACAACCCCAAAATCAGTGGGCAGGTCCCTGGATGGGACCACAGAATTGGAATTGACGAGGCCCAGAGAAGCCAGAGGGGGAGCAGATGCAGTACGTCTCAACACTGCATCCACAACAAGAACCTACTGTAATGGTGTCTATAAATAATTCACAACCAATTCCTTTCATGATTGACACAGGTGCTACTTACTCATGTATAGGACGTGAAGGCACAAAGCTCTCTCAAGCAATATGATAAAAACCAAAGGCTTTTTGGGACTATCACAAGTACTGCACTTTTCAGAGGCCCAAATAATAACATTAGAAGACACCACTATAACAGCACCTTTACTATTCTCACCTACTACTCCAGTTAATTTGCTGGGGAGAGATTTGTTGTGTAAACTTAAGGCAAGAAAGGACTGTACATAACAATAGGTCAGTTCTTACAGATTACTGAAAAACACAACAACTTGGATACAGTGTACTGGCTATTATGCACAGGCAAAGGAGCTCAACATGCACAGAGTTTATGGGAAGAATAGATTATGCAATGATGACCAGATTGCAAAAGAGTACCCTTGCCATTGCACCTTACTATGTACTACGATAAAGTCAAGATGAAGAATATGCACAAATGTGATTAGATGTAATGGAGAGCACAGTCACTGCTGTGTTACTAGGAGATATAATTGTAGGTGCTCCAGAAGCAGCAATCAATGTACACCTGACTGAACAAATGAAACACTGGTTGTACCTAACACAGCACCTCACATTTCTCTATTAGTGGGGGGAAAGATACAATCCAAAGAATTAGGACTGATGGTCAAACAAGCAGCTGAAGTGACTAGGTGGGAACCAACTCCTAATCCTTCTGTACATATTTCACAAGATCAAAGGTTTTTGAAAATAACCATCTCAGGAATAGATAGAATGAGGGCAACACACACACACACACACACACACAGATAGATGGGAACATGACGTTGTCGACACGCCCTCAGAGGAGGATGTGTGACACTCTGTTGTCATCGCACACACAAATGTCAGTTAAGATGGTAGGGTAGATAGATGAAAAAGAATTAGCATTAGAGGAGGAATTGCTGAAAACAATCCCAGAAAAACTATGGACAAGACATTCTACAGATGTAGGATTAGTTAAGGCTGGAGGACAAGCCTTAATAAAAATAAGACCAAATGCAACATTGCCTTATCAAAGACAATACCCACTGACTCCTCAAGCTATAGCAGGTATTAAGCCTACGATAGATGGGTTTTTAGAAGCTGGAGTATTAATACCCACTAAAAGTCCTTGTAATACTCCCATATTTCCTGTCAGAAAACCCAACAAGATAAATGGATACTTGTACATGACTTACGAGCCATAAATCAAATCGTAGAAGCAGAATTGCCTATAGTGCCTGATCCTCACACACTACTGTCTAATATACCAAAAGATACTCAGTGATACACTGTCATAGATTTATGTTCAACATGTTTTAGTATTCCATTACATCCATCATCACAACACTTTTTCGCTTTTACATACAAGGGACAACAGCTGCTCTATAACCGTTTACCTCAGGGATACTGTGAAACTCCATCGATATTTAACTGAGTACTAGCTCAAGACCTGGCCTCAATAAATATCAAAAGTACTTTGATTCAATACTGTGATGGTTTATTGATTTGTAGTCCAACTAAAGAACAGTGTGAAGCAGATTCATTAAGAGTCTTGAGAGTGCTAGCTGAAAATGGATATAAAGTTAGTGGAGAAAAGTAGCAATTCTGTAAGCAGAAGGTAGAATATCTAGGCAAAGTGTTGAAAGGAACATCTAGACACATACTGTATCTCCAGAACATATAGAAGCAATATTAAAAGCCCCTAAACCACGGACTGTAAAAGAGATGCTGTCTTTTCTAGATATGGTAGGATTCAGTAGATTCTGTTTTTAATGCAAAGTCACTGGATTTGTGACTTTGCATTAAAAACAGCACCCTTGAGAGCAATAGTCAAAGCCGCTGGACAAACAAAAATAGTGCAGTGTTAGAATGGACACCTGAAGCACTGGAGGCTTTTGAACAGCTAAAGTGAGAACTCTGTAGAGCACCAGCACTTGCTAGTCTAGAGTTTACGGTTTTGCCACAGGGGATCTGACTTAAGAACAAGGTCCTAGCAAGCAACCAATTACTTATTATACATAGTACAGCGATTGATAATATTGAAAAAGGCATGCCTCCCTGCTACCAAGGAATGGCAGCGGCAGCATTTGCTTATCAGAAAGCCTCATCATTACGCTGTACACCACCCACACACTACACGCACTCCTGACCAGCCCATCGTTTGTAATTACAAATGCCAGAAGAACAGAATATGATGTAATACTCTCTGCACCTGAGTTAACTATACGAAGGTGTCAGACAGTAAATCCAGCAGATTGCATAATGACTCCAGCGATGGGAGATTCCTATGATTGCCACCTAGTGTCAGCAGAACATCTAAAGACACGCCAAGATTTAGAGAATCAACCTCTGTCACATCCAGATTGTATATT
>JAQMYJ010000009.1:20818701-20844246 GCA_030014305.1 Clarias laeviceps
TGTCTTATTTATTCATAGAGTTATTTATTTCATCATGTCCTATTTATTAATTTAATTTTGAACACTTTGGAGTTCCATAACAATGGCTCCTTCCACTTAAAACAGGATCATTCTCCTAGTGAGAAGGGAGCTAAAGGCTATCTATCATATTATCTTGGGTGTCATTCAGGTGAGCACCAGTTGAGTCAACACCAAAAAGTGTAATGAATGGGGATGGTTCTAATGGTATTTGGCATATTATTGACAAGGTATCAAAAATAAAACTCCCAAAATTATATAACTTTGGGTTAATTGTGTACAGAACATATGCAGTAGCATAGCTGGTTCCCGCTTAAGGGGAGCATGATAAGATATTCAGATAAAGATATTCTGCTTGTCTTATCAAACTTAAATGCCTAATATTACAGGTGGAATATAATTTAAGTACTGTATAGTTGGTGTAGGTGACACACTGCATATTGAATCCAATTTTAGTTTTCCTAGTTTTGTAAATTGCTCTGTGGTCTCCTCATTTTGTTTTGCCCTTAGATATGCCCTTAAGGATTCCCAAACTGTTGAGGATGGCATACCTGGAGTTTGGTTGATGTTAAAAAAAAATATTTTAAAAAATGTATCTCTGATCTCATAAAGATCACAAACTTCTTATCTATATATCTAATTTTATTTTTATAGCGCTTTTAACAATTGACATTGTCGCAAAGCAGCTTTACACAATCAAAGAATTATTTAAGTTTGTATGAAATGTGAATGTGTATAAATCAAAATGGTCCGATAGTCCCTGATGAGCAAGCCGAGGACGACGGCGACAGTGGCAAGAAAAAACTCCCTGAGATGGTAATAGGACGAAACCTTGAGAGGAACCAGACTCAACAGGGATTGGTTGGACAAAATTTTAGTGTGCGACTCTCTTTTTTTTTCCCCCCTCCCCTCCACCAGACAGTGTATATTTTAACCATTTATCAGAACATTTACTGTATGCAGCGGGAGCAATTTCCCGTCCAGTCCTATGAAAAGTCATGTCAAGCACCTCATTTATGAATGAGACTCGTGAGTTTTTCATGGGTCTACGACAAACGCTACCAGACTAGTCATGCACCAAATTCCCCATTATGTGTCAATGGGGCAAATTTGGGCACTTATACCTTCTTGCAGGGTATGTTCTGACACAGCTTGCAAGCCTCTTCAAATGTGGTAAATTTGAGATTTCTATCAAATTCTAGCTCTGCACTAGAATCCGTCAATGTTGGTATCAATGTTAAGTCTGTGGGATTTTGGGGTAGGTTATTTGCCCCCTGCTGGGGCAGTTTATCGTCCACCCCTTAGAAAAGTCATGTCATGCACCCCATTCCTGAATGAGCCACACGATTTTGACACCTCTTTTGTGAGTCTAAGAAGAAGAATAAACAGAAGAAAAAGAATAATAAGCCTGTGAGATAATAGTAGTAGCACTTCGCTTCGCAAGCACCACTAATAATATTTATTATTATTATTATTAGCTTAAGCTACCTGACAATCTATTACACATTGGTTAATAGGGGTCAGGGGTAGCTCAGTGGTTAAATCATTGGACTACTGTTTGGAAGGTCCCAGGTACAAATGCCTAAATATAAGAAGAATTAGCCTTAAACTGCCTGACATTGTATCACACAATTGATAAGAATTAGCTCCTGACATTATATATGGTTAATTGTTCATAATAAGAAGAAGAATTAGTGAGGAAATTTGTACTTAGATTGTGTACTTATGATAGGTTTTATAACTGAACATTAAAGTCTAATTAAATTAAATGTACTAGTCTTGGGTATTATTATTGTCATCCATTCATTTAAAGCTCCTACACAATGCTGTGCGCCGATTGGTTGAGCAACACAGCTGAACCCGCCCTTTTCCTCAACTTCAAGATGATTGGATGTCATGTGAGATCGAGCTCTAGTTCTTGTTTCTGATTGGCTGAGCGCGTGGCAAAAATTGTTGTGATGGAGCTCTGCCCTGGCTGTGGAGATAGAGTTCGGCCATTTTGTTCTAGTTCGGGTGTAAATTTGTAAATAAGGCGAACATCCATAAACTCTGGCATTATGTAATATGAATTTATTTTTATAACACTCGTGATTGCACTCGGAGTCGGAGCCGTGAGTGAGTGTGTTTATGTATGTATGTGTGTGTGAGTGAGTAAGTGAGTTAGTGTGTGTGTGTTTGTTATGGAGGAGCGTGCAGAGTCGTGCTGGGAGTAACGTTAGACGTGTGCTGACAGAGCTCATTTTCGGAGTCGCTGTTATGAATGGAGGATAAACAACAACACTAATAATAATAAATGGTGGCGAAATCTGACCGCAGCTCTCCCCGCATCCTCCTCTTCCTCCTCCTCGCGCTCCTCGCCGTCCTGACGCTCACTGACCCGTCGCTCTCCGGTAAGCACGGCGCGCGCTCTAAGGGCTAGCATAACAGGGCTAGCTGTTTAGTTACTGTGTTTGTGTTACACAACACACTGCATTAACCACTTTGTTTAACACATAAGAGTTGGAAAGCTAACTAATAAATTAGCAATGTCATATCTGTGTTTTTATATATATATATATATATATATATATATATATATATATATAAACCTCACGTAGCTCGCGAGCTAAGTGCTAAAGCGGCCTTGTCCTGTTTTAACTCATGACATTTATAATCAATAATCACTGTGATGTTATTAACAGCATATATATATTATGGCTGTATATGATTGTAAAAAGTCAGAGAGAGAGCTGTCAATAGTGCTGAAACAAGCGATATCGGCACTTCCGGTATGATAACCGGGCACTATAGCAACCGAAATCACGGTATCAGGATTTTCTTACTTTTTGCGTGTTTTTGATTTTAGATTTTTTTTTTTCATCTGGGTTTTCTTATTTTTTGCATTTTTTGGATTATCAATTCTGACCAGAAGACTGAAATTATTATTTTTTCAACAAGTTTTTCAATATTTTTTTTGTTATGTACTAGTTTATTTGCCTTGTTATGTACAGTGCCAGTCAGTTTGTTTATGTATGGATGTGTGTGTGTGTGTGTGTGTGTGTGTATAGGAACCGTACACACAATCATTCACACTAGTTTCACATTACAGGAACTAAGCTAGGAGTTATTGTCAACTCTCCTCTCACGTGACCTCTCTCTCTACATTTTTGGGCCATTATTGGAGTTCCTGGGAGGCCAGCGCTTTAGACACGAACCAGGCAATCCGATCATGGCTGAGAAAACATTTTATGGTGGTTGTATCCAAGCACTAGTGAACCATTGGGATAAGTGTATTAGGGTAACAGGAGAGTATCTAAAGAAATAAAGGGATTTTTCACTCTCATTGCTGTTTTCTGTTATTCTGCACAATCAAAAGTCCTAGTTTGACCTGGATGCCCCTGATGTGTTTGTATATTCTGACTGTTACTGTATAAATTCAATTCAATTTTATTTGTATAGCGCCTTTAACAGTTGTCATTGTCGCAAAGCAGCTCTAATTCAAAATGAATTATGGAAGTTTGTATGAAATCTGAATGTGTACAAGTCAAAATGATCAGCTTGTCCCTGATGAGCAAGCCAAGGTCCATGATGGCCAGGAAAAACTCCCTGCGTCATGGTTAAAACAGAGGATTAAAAAACAAAACAGAACAAAAAAACTTTCCCAGGTGCTGTTATTGAAAAAAAAAATTACAGTATTCTGGCCAGAATTGGTGATCCAGGCGAAAATTTAAAAACGCAAAAAAAGTGAGCATCTCTCATACAATGATATCAGTTGATGTGGTGTCCGGTTATCAACAAATCACATATAATCCTTAATATCTAAGATTTTAAATATATATGTGCGTGTTTATGTATTTAGTTAAAAGGAGGACATTTGACCCTATAATGGAGTGATAGGAACATAGACCGACTTTATTTATTCTTTCAGGAACAGACAGAGACTGTATTTCTGCTTTATTGTTTATCTGTTAATTTCATGTGGTTATGAGAGGTTATAACCCCAGATTTTTAGAGGAAGCGTAAAAGATCATATTGCTAATACAGGAGTGCTATAGACAGAGGAGAACGGTTTCATCCGCTTTGGTTTTTAATCCATCTGTCTGTCTTTTTTTTCTTCGTAGGGCCGCGGTTAGCACTTGCCACACCGATCTCTGGTGAGTCCTCCACTTACTAATAGTACGTAATGTGTATTTTATGTAGGAACTTCCCTGGTCAAACCCTCAGGTAGACTAAAGTGCTATACTTAAAAATTTTATACAGCAGTTAAAGGAGTTTGATCATTATTGCCAATCAAATGCAGCCACTTTTGTAGTGATAAAAGATGTGATATGAGCTATCAGGAATGTATTAATGTTGACGCCAGATGGCAAAACCAATCAGATGAAGTATTATAGGGTAATGTAGTCTGAAAATGTAATGTAATGGGGTTTAAAGTCACACATTCTCATTGATTAAAAACTCTTGGATGGTGTCCACTCATTCAGATGCATTTTAAAATGTAGAGTAGTCTGCAACAGACAAGCACAAAAGGTGTATCAGTATCTTTAAAAGTAAACTTTTAATTGCTCAGCACCTCCTAGTATCTGATCAGGTTTTTTCTAACTCTAGCATCAGGCTTTTAAAAAAAATATTTCTTTACTACCATGACTGTTTGAAATAAATTGAGACTGTAACATTTTATGTGTGTGTTTGTGTGAACAGAGCCGCGTTGCGCTCAGGACCAGTTCGCATGTCTCAGTGGGAGGATGCAATGTATTCCCCTGGACTGGAGGTGTGATGGCTGGACTGCCTGCGAGGACAAGAGCGACGAGATAGACTGTCCTCGTACGTCCACTTATACATACCAAATGTCAAAGTATAAAATAAGCGTCCTATCTAGATTGTTTGTCACAATATTCAATATACAGTTATTATCATGGATGTTTCAAAATCATGTACACTACTTCCCAGTGAGAAGCACACATTGGTATAGAGTAAGGGTGTATAGATGGTCTGTGTATAGAGGACATGAAGTTAGTTGGTGTGAGAGAAGAGGATGCAGAGGATAGGGTTAGATGGAGGCAGAAGATTCAGATGATTCGCTGTGGCGACCCCTGAAAGGGAACAGCCGAAAGACAAAGAAGAAGATTATTACATCAGTACAGAAAACATTTCTGATTTCCAAGCATTAATATTCCAGAACATTCTCGTTCTGTAGAAATTATTGTTTGGTAATAACAATTGCCAAGAGGATTTTTTAATTTTCTGGTATTTATAGACATTCTGAAATATAATTGTGGATTATGATAAAAAAAACTAAAAGATCTACATGTTTATTGTAGTATGTATATTAAACATCCTTCATGATGCTGGATAAAACTGTAATTCATACTTTTTTTGATATTTTTCTCCCACAGCCATGAGAGAGGAGCGATATCGCTATGGAAGCGGCTTCGATCAGATGGAGGACGTGATGGGCGTGGCTCAGCCTGTGCGCTTTAACAGTACGTCTTTCATTGTCACCCGCTCTGTGTCTTCGCCCGTTTTTGCTACCTGTTTTGTTTGTAGACATGAACTGATAATCAGACTAAAGACCAGTAAGCGTTCTTAGACATGGGTATACATTTGTAGCTCGAGGACAGGAATGTATAATTTAAGCAGTCTCAGTGCTTTAAAAAGTTATGTTTGGGAAAAAAATAAGTTTAATTTAAAAAATAAATAAATAAAAAAAAACTTGTTTTACCACCTGTCTGTAGAAAAATGCCCGAGTGGATGGCACCACTATGAGAAGACGTCCAGCTGTTACAAGGTGTATGAGCGAGGGGAGAATTACTGGCAGGCTGGGGAAACGTGTCAGAGAGTGAACGGCTCGCTCGCCACCTTCAGCACCAACGAAGAGCTGCAGTTCATCCTCAAGATCGACCAGAGAGTGTGTGAGCGCAGAGACCAGTGCAGGTCAGTGTTTTCCGTGCACTTTGTATGCAAGTTTACAGTATGCAAAGGTTAATATTATGCCAGCTTTCACATGTTAGTAACGTTATTATTTCCAGTGATTTCTATAAGCGTTAAATGTTACATAAGCATCGTGTTGGACCCTCACCCTCTCGGATCATGTGCCAAGAGAGACTAAGATAACAATCTCACTCACATGTTTGTTTTATGTTTAAAGGCTGCACTTTTATTCTGTTTATTTGTTTTACAGTTTCTGGGTGGGTTATCAGTATGTCATCACCAATCAGAGTCGAACATTTGAGGGCCGCTGGGAGGTGGCCTATAAAGGTCAGTAACACACATTATCTCTATGAATTAAGTCAGATCTAATTTGATCCTGTGGGGAAATTAAACTAAAAACTAAACTTAATGATTATGATCCTGTGGAAATATGACATTATCAGCTTATTAAGTAATATACAATGACTGGCCAAAAAAAAGTTGCCATTTAAGAAAGGTCAAATTATTGGGCTGCATCAACCAAAGAAAACAAATAAATAAATTACTGGAACTATGTTAAAACCCTTCAACACATTATCAAAGCCTGGAAGGATAAAAATCATGAATGGTGATCACTTTAAATGTTTGGTGAAGTTGCATGATAAAAGCAGTAAAAACCATAGCTATGTGTAATAGTGAAAGTAAGACGCACACAATGTGATGAGAACTCACAGGTTTGGGAAAAACACTAGTTAGTCAGACTAATCAGAAAAAAAGGCTTCAGTTTGTTAGGGAGCAAAAGATTAGACTTTGGAGCAATGGAAAAAGGTCATGTGATCTCATGAGTCCAGACTGACCCTATTCCAGAGTGATGGATGCATCGGGGTAAGAAGAGAAGCGCAAGAAGCGATTATGCATAGTGGCCACTGTACAAGCCTCTGAAGTCATGTTGATCAGGTCTAGGCCACAACGTTATGTGGCAAAAAGTCAGCTGATAACCTGGTGATTCAGTAGATTCAGGTCATCACATTTTTTTCTCCCATGAAGGCACAGGCATTTTCCAGGACTCAGATTGTGAAAGAGTGCTTCTGGGAGCATGAGGAATCATTTTCACACGCACACACTGGCCCCCACATTGTGTGCTGTAAAGGCAACTGAATGACAACATCTTAGAGAACATCTTAGATAAAAAATAATATTTATTAATTTTTTTGTGCAGGCTGTGTATTTTTTTGTTGCATAATTTTTTCAATAAGGATATTTTTTATATTATTATTATTTACTAAGAAGTGTTGGTGCTGAGACTGATTCTGACATTGCTGTTCAAGAGAGGATCGTGTGGGAGTGTTACGTATTACACTGTATACTCTGCCCACTCTGATGTGGTTTCAGCTGTGTGTTCTAATGTTGGCGATTATTGTGTGTGTGTGTGTGTGTGTGTGTGTGTGTGTGTGTGTGTGTGTGTGTGTGTGTGTGTAGGCTCTGTTCAGGTGTTTCTTCCCCCCGAGGGATTGTGGAGTGTGTCGGAGGCGAGCGTGAAGCAGGACAGTGTGTACTGCGCGCAGCTGCAGCGGTTTCACAACAGGAATATGAACGAGCGCGGTTTACACAGCTGGCATACTGAGAACTGCTACAAATCTTTCCCTTTTCTTTGCAAAAGACGTATGCAAACACGCGCACACACACACACACACACACAAAGTGTCTTTAAGTGATCGAGGTTTAAACACACTTGTTTGTCTCAGGTGATTGTGTGTAACATGTAAAATATATGTATTTGTGTGTGTGTGTGTGTGTTTAGGACAGACATGTGTGGATATCCGGGATAATGTTGTGAGTGAGGGTTTGTACTTCACCCCAAAGGGGGACGACCCATGTCTGAGCTGCACATGTCACGATGGCGAGGCGGAGATGTGTGTGGCGGCACTGTGCGAGAGGCCGCAGGGTTGTACACACTTCACAAAGGATCCTAAGGAGTGCTGCAAGTTCACCTGCCTCGACCCTGGTAACTAAACACACACACACACACACACACATAAACAATGGTGGTTTTACTGTTAATGGTAGTTAATGGTGGTTTTACTGTGAGTAGTTGGGAGGGGAATAAACAGCTTCCCGATACAATCTTATCATATCTAGGTGTTGGTTCAATTATTATTGCGATTCTGTATCATGATTTTATGAATATCCCGATTTGATATTACAGTTTTTCCAATTTTGCTACAGTTTTAAAACCTTAAACCTTGTCATATCTCAAAAGTTTTAGCTTTATTCAACAGCTTCACAGCTGAATAAGAAAATCAATAATTAACTGTAGTCTGTTCCTTATAACATTAGTTTTCTCACTTAAAACCCAAGCGCACCATTTTTAAACAGTACAAACTAACGTTTTCTCTTGCCATTCATCATAATTATTATTTCTTACCAAACTTAGCAAATAATTTACTCCTGCCACTCTGGATAACAGTGGTGGAATAGTTCAGAGTGCATCACCTGTAGGATTAAAAAGAAACAGTTACGTTTTACCGCCTCAAACGCCTTCAAAGTCTTGAGTGCGTGTTCACCAACTGCAAGCACAGCGCAGAAAGCTTTTCGTGAGTGCATGCAGCTTCTAATGCACGTTTCGAGAATAATTAGCGCACGTGGTGTTTTAAGACTGATGTAAGCATGTTTATAGAATATCCAAGGCTGATCCTGAATCGACATGAATCGTCACACAAAAGAATCGCGATTCAAAATGTAATAATTTTTTCCCCTCCATCTCTAATGAGTAGTAATGTGTGATTGGAAGCAGTTGCTTTTATGTCTTTTGTCAGTACACAGTTTAAGCTAGATCAATGCCAGCTAGAGGTTATGATTAAATAGTATTAATGTTTTGTTTTCTTGCACCTTGACTGTTTCACATGTATTTAACGTGTACTTTGTAACTAAAATTTAATGTTAAAATAGGTTTGCCCGTGACTTCGTTCGTGTGGAATTAAATTTCACACTCATACTCGTACGTAAATAAATAAATAAATAAAATGCCATCTGTGCAATTTTGGAATTAATTAAAAGTTCATTTCAATTGCACACTCGTGTACAGCGCCATCTATTGAATTTTGAGATGAACTACTGATTTTTTTTTAAGGTTATTTATTTATTTACTTATTATTTTAAACAATGTTTTATATTTAAATTTCAAAGTACCATGTCTTTTCCTCCCGTGGGCCAATTGCGATGAAACAAACCCTATATGTTACCTCAAGCTCGGCCAAATACATCTGTGAAAACCTCATTAAAACTTTGTTCTGTAGTTTTTATGTGATGCGTGCACAAACAGACAGACTGTTGCTGCTGTTACCTCTCGCAGCCGGAGGTCTAGAGATATATGATTGGCCGAGCTCTCTCAGGGGGGAGGGATGAGAGGTACTTCGTGCTCCCACGTTAATCATGGCTCTACAGCCAATCAGGGGTGCCTGTGAGCTCACGCAAGCGGAAATAGCAGATAGCGCTGTCCTCCGAGTGTGTTACTCCGCCCCTAATGGTGCGTGAGCGAGCAGTTCGAAAAGATGCGGTCTTCTGGCATCACGTGGTTCGGAGGAAACACTTGATAGTCTTCGGCCCTCCCGACTGAGTGGTAGTAGTAGCCTTAATGTGAGAGCCCCCTAGTGACGGGGAGGAATTGGACATGACTAAATTATGGAGAAAATCTGGAAAAAATCCAAAAAAAATTTTGACGTGTTCTATTACTCATATTATGTTCCCCAAAATTATTTTTTCGCAAATATCTTCAATGTACAGAAATGCCAACTTTACAGTTTTATATATATAAAATGTATGTATAGATGTTAAAATTTATGTTTGATTTTATTATAATGTTCTAAATGTCACTATGCCAGCACTAACCTGACTGTTTATTGTGTGTGTCTCAGACGGCAACAGTCTCTTCGACTCTATGGCAAGTGGCATGCGTCTAATCATCAGCTGTATCTCATCGTTCCTGGTGTTGTCTTTGCTGCTGTTTATGGTACATCGCTTACGGCAGAGACGCAGGGAGCGCATTGAAACACTAATTGGAGGAAACTGTGAGTATTTAAGTGCGCACACTTTTTTACAATAGAATTACACACTCAAGCGATTCAAGCCTATAGGGATGTTTATTACCTACCACCAGACCAGACCACACCACAGCAACCACAGTCATCCGTGTGTTACTATACCCACATGACCTCTACCCACATGATTAATACTTTAAATATACTGCATAACCAAACATTGTGGACACCTGACCGTCACACCTAAAAAGCTTTCCACTAGATTTTGAAGCTTTGTGTTCATTCAGCATTAGTAAGAGCAGACACCGATGAAGTGTGAAGAGGTTTGGGGTTCAGTCAGCATTCCAGTTTATCCCAAAGCTGTTGAGTGAGATTGAGATCAGTGCTCCCACTCCAACTTTGGTAAACCATGTCTTCACTTTGTGCACAGGGACAGTGTCATGGTGGACCAGGAATTTTCCTCAAGTTTCCTGTAAAATTGTAATGCTACAGCATAGAAAGACATTCTAGAAATTTTGTCTCTTTGCAATTATAAGGTTCTGTCTGACTTTTTTTTTTGTCAAAAGTTATGCTGTCACAATGTATTAACATATTAAGAGTTTTTGTTTTGTCCAATGAAGTGCAAAAACTTCTTAACTTCTGGTTTAATCATGGAAGTAGTTCATGTATATTGTACAAAACATAGACACTGCAGTGCACCAGATACCAATATTTACAATTATATACAATATTTTCAGTCTGTAAGTAAATGTATAAAATGTCCAGTATAGTGTGTGGGGATACAGAAGAAATTAATCGGCCTCACCGGTTTCAATGAATCAGTCTGGAAGCGCAATGTTAGAAAATGGCTGTCCTGTAAAGTTGTTCTGATGGTGAATAATCCTAATTTCATAAAAAATCTTCAACAAAACAGAGTTTGCAGTCTAATACAGTGGGAAAACAGCTCTGAGACTGGGATTTCTCTTGCGATTTAAAGGCGCAGAGACAACACTGTCACAATTCACATTTCCTTAGACGCAATTACATTTTTGGGGGAAATGGGGACAATTTTAGTCAAGTGGATTGGTATGCTTTACATTGTATATTTGTGTCCAAGGTGTACAAGACTCACTTTGTCAGACTTAAGAACAAATCTGACGCACGAACGTGCTCCAGGAACAGAACTCATTCGCAAGTCTCATTCGCACTACTTGTGTTTCTAAACCACTTAGAATGCAGATAGCACCTTTTAACTCCAGCGGGCTGAATAGTGTAATTTCCAGGATGTGGATGTAATAGGCAGGTGTTCATAGACTTTTTAGCCATCTCATGTAAATCCTTCATTGCACCACCATGTTTTGTTTTTGTTTTGTTTTTCCCCCCATTATTTGTTTTTTGTTCTTTTCTGCTTAGTTCATATTGGAAAAATGTTAACTTTTTAGGGCATTTTACCCTAGTAATGTTCTGGTGCACATGATTTAGTTGTTGTTTGCTAGTTTTTTTTCCCTCTTGTTTGTTGTTGTTTTTTCATTGTTTCATTGTTTGTTGTTGTTTTTCCAATGTCTCTCAGTGCACCACTTTAACCTGGGTCGACGTGTTCCCGCCTTCGACTACGGCTCCGACATGTTTGGGACGGGTCTCACGCCCCTGCACCTGTCTGATGATGGAGAAGGTGGGGCTTTCCATTTCCAGGAGCCCCCACCCCCATACGCGGCATATAAATATCCTGAGCTCCACCCACCAGATGAGCCCCCGCCCCCTTACGAGGCTTCCATCAACCCGAACTCTCTTCTCTACATGGGACTTGGTAAATATCTGTGTGGTTGTTTAGGAATTGGGACACTGGGACTTGGATATACCTAGTAATCGTTACTTGTCACTGTTTTCTCTCTCGCTCTCGCTCTCTCTCTCTCTCTCTCATAGGACTAGATACTACACAGGACAGTGGAGGAGGTGGAACTCTGTGCAGAACCCCTCTTCAGGCTCCACCCCCTCCTCTTGAGGAGAGGGCAGAATCTATTGACAGCAGCACAATGTTGGTGACCCCTGACACACCCACAGAGACCGATGACCTCGACCTTAGCTCCAGCCTTGAATCCACGAACACCACCTCACTCAGTACGGTGGTTTGATGAGATTGCCGTTTTTTTTTTCTTGTGGGTGGGGATGAGTTTCTACAATGAACTGATTGACTGTTTGAGCTTCAAAAAGGTTGTTAAGTGTAAATACGGCTGCTCGTTTTTTTTCCCTTCCTTCTTCTTCATAGACTGAATGACAAGAGGGTGGAGCTTCAGCTGTCTTTCCGTCTTCTGTTGTGAACATGTGTTGATGCTCCTGACCTTCCCTCTTCATGACAGGCACAGCTGACGCTTCAGAGTTCTGTCCTGCACATGGACGGGTTTCAAGTTGTTAGATCCTGACTGACCCATGACATTTCGCCTAGAACGTTTTTGCCTCCCTCATCTCGCTATAAGAGCCTCGTCCCCTTGAAGGGCTGTGTCCGTAATGCTGCATTCACATGGTGGTGTTGAACAAACCCCTACTTTTAATGTCTCATCGCAGAACTGGTGTATACGTTGATGGTACATAACCCATGGCAGCATGCAGCCATGTAAATGTTGCCATGGTAACAGTGTCAGCACACAGCTAGCACGACAGGCTTTTTATCTTTATTGTAGATCCTTAGGTGTGCCTACGAGCCATTAGGCATGGGTGCTTTGTTTTAGTCATAGTACCATATGATGATTTATTCTCTCTGCATTATTTCATTTTAAGCTGAAGCTCAGTGTTTCGATTTGCTTTGGAGAATCTCCTGTAAAAACAATTTATGACATTTTCTAAATGTTAAATTCGTGAACCGAAGTAAGGGAAATGTATTTTTTTAATCGGTGGGGAGATGTCATGCGTATAACGATTGTATGTCCTTTCCTTTAAAATAATCATAGAATTCCTTTCTTGATAAACAGATAAAAATGCATGCATTTCTTCCCCAGCACATTTAAAATGATGTCATTACTGTCTGGTCAGTTAGGTTACAGATTAGGAAAGTTCAGATCATTTTCTTTCAGCTATTTCAGTTTATGCAGATAGCTTTTTTTCCAAGGAGAGGTTTCTAAAAGGGATTGTGGACAAGGAAATAAAACCTTTGCTCGCGCTTATCCTTGTCCACTTACAGTTATTTATCTCGTTGCAAATCACACACAGTTGACGTTTAAGGGCCTTGCTAAAGGGCCCAGCAGTGGCAGCTTGGTGGTGCTGGGGTTTGAACCTGGGACCAGTATCTCAGTAGTCCAATCACTCAACTCACTATTCCTGTCTCATTATGGTACGAGAGCAGAAGTTTGTGATTATGGAATTAATTTATCTATTTTGTTACACTAAATTCCTCTTTCATATTCAGATGTTTCTTTTATTACCACTTTTATTACCAACTCGAGCTCAGTTCTGATCTAAACAGACACAACCCTTATAACATACATATTCTTTCTAGAGGGAAGGCGGCTTTGTGCAGGAGCCTTTATAAAAGACCGCCATGTCATGGGATAAGGAAGCATAGTGTTTTATAGAGAATTTACAGGGGGAGCTCCGACTCTGCAGTCTGGCAGTCAGTTTCTGGACTTTAACACTGAGTGGGAGTGTGTGTGTGTGTATATATATATATGTGTGTGTGTGTGTGTGTGTGCGCGCGCGCATCTGTAGCCGCAAACGTTCAGCCAGAGGCTGCTAAGTAAGTGTCAGGCCAGTTTGAGACAGGAAACTGATGGAAAACAGATGGATATTTAGACACTGAACCTGGTTATACAAAAAGTCTTTTGAAATGGATTTACATAAAAAAAAAAAAAATCTACCAACTGATTTAAAAAAAAGCAATAAGGATAAGCAGGTTAGAAGTGAACGTTACAAAATTAGGACAATATTTTTAGTGAACATCTTTCATTATATTTTAAATTGAAAATAAATGATGGAAATGTACTCAGTGCAGAAAGCCCAAGAGAGAAGGCTTTACCAGGGCTGAACTGCAGCATTTTATTTTCTGCTCCTGTCTGAAATAGGTCAGTGGACATAGAAACGATTCATTCACTACTGTATCATCGCTGTTTGTCTGTGTGCATGAGAAGGAGGGGACAGAGAGAGAGAGGAAGAGATACTTTGGTCTCATTTTAGTTTGGTAATTAGTTCAGCATTTGATCACAATTTTAGCGTTCTTGATAACACTATGGAGTGATATGTTGTATGATAAATTACTGACGTGTGCCTCAACTCGGCCATTGGTTTTACATCCTTTAATATAGTCTAAGAATGTTCCTGGATTTGGAAGACACTGTATTTAACCAGCGCATTTTAATCATTGGCCCTCTGATTGATTGGCACAGACAATCCTCAGTGAAACTGCAATTTTCTAGTTTCCTCTTGATCGTGTAATGAGCAGCGTGTGTGCTTCGATACCAAGCATCTCTTTAAAGGTTGATATGATTTCTGTGTTTGTTGTCGCCGCTGTGCATGTTTTTCCCCGCGGCACGAGGAATTTTACCAAGGAACCGCTAATAAGTCAAGTGTTTTGTGTAATATACTACAAATGGTACATTTTAATGTTTAATTTCACGTTTTTAATGTAATTTCCTGTTTAGGTTCTGTTGCAGGGTTATGTGTTGTCCTCTGATGTCGATGTATAGGTCATCATCATCATGCGCCAAATAAACTTTACTGAAGGATAAGAACAAATGTGTACTGTGATTTATTATTTTTTTCATAAAGATACTTGACAAGATATATTTGTTAGTGAAATAAAACAGTCATTAGAGTTTGTATGGGTTTAACTGGTATGCTACAGTATATGCATACTGTAAACAAACATAATGTACAAACATAATGTAAACAAAACATTATCTTAAAAATCATGATTTTTTTCAAGTAAAAAAATCTAAAATGGAAAGCAAAAGTTTTAGTTGTATTACAGCCATTGTTTGGGCTTTTGTTTTATTCTAAACATGTTTGGGCCTCAGTCTATTATATCGGATCAAGTGTTAATACAGCTAATGTTTGCATTTTGTACAGATTATCAAAGATCTACTCTACGTGGGAGGTTGTCATCCGATTAAAATTCCTTCTGATCAGTTAAGTTTGTTCTGATAACAATATATTTTTTATCTGATTGGGCTATTATTTTGATTAATTAGTGGGATATTTATCAAAATAATAATTATGGTTCATGTAAACATAGTTTTTGTCAGCCATGTTTCTTCCTTAAATATTAGGGATAACTAGTTTACTACTAATTATACTAATTATTTTTATTGTAAATTTTATTTATTTAATGTTGGATTTTTCTAACTAAATAAATAAATACTGTGTTTATGGTGTAAAATTATTATAAATCATAGTGATTCTTTGACACACGCACACACGTATTCTCACTCACGTAGTCTCTCAGTCTCTCTTTCTCTCTCATATACTGTATATATACACACACACTGTCTCTCTCTCTCTCTCTCACTCACACACACACACACACACACACTGTCTCTCTCACTCTCTCTCACACACACACACACACACAGTCAGTGACGGGGTGAAGCTGAGAGAAGCGCAGAGGATTCTGGGTAAGGCTACACTCGTGCAGTGGCAGATCGTGTGGATGGTGAAGGTTTGACTTGAGACGTGTTGTTTTTAATGATCTGCCTCTAAGACCCACAGCAGGGGTTATTCCGGTACTGGATTAGTCCGGTTGCGTGCGCGCGATGAGCGGAAGTGAATTGTCTCTGCAGGCTCTGTCCTGGCGGAAGCTCTATCTGAGCCGGGCGAAGCTCAAAGCCACGAGCCGCACTTCAGCTCTGCTGTCCGGCTTCGCCATGGTGAGTAAACCCGCTACCTCCAGGAGCCACACACGCACACAGAGCAGTGCATTTTGGTGTTTAACCTAAATATCTGCACTCAACATATTTTATTATTATTTTTTTTATTATTATTATTATTTTGGTTATGGTCTGTTTGTGCCCATGTGGTTATGATCTGGTAACCAAACCTGTCTATAATCCAAGTCTCTGTCTCAAATAGATAATAAAAAAAAAAAAACATACAGTTGCTGGTCAGTTTATTAGGAATACCTATATGCATGCTTATATGCTCATGCAGTTACCCAGTCAGTGAGTCCAGGCTACATGTTCCAGCAGCGCAATGCAAACATCATGCAAATACAGATCAGTTAATCGCACAACGAATGTGACCTCATGGACGACATATAAAATATGTCGATATAACTAAAGGAAAGGCTTTGTATGTACATTGGTCAGATTTCTCAGTCTGTATGTCTGTCCAGCCTGATTACGTCACAGCATCACATAAAACTGGCTGGACAGAATTTAATGAAACGTTTGCAGTACTTCGATATCTGCCTGAAGTTTAACCTGCACCATAAATTAAATAAAAGCGATGTTATGAACAGTTATGTGCCAGATTTAATAATCTACTTTAAAATAAGCCACTTGCTCAATGCAAACAAACACCTGTACCGATGGATATTACAGTAATTGGAAAAACTAAACTGGATATTTTTACTGGGATTAGTTGATATTTTCACCACCGAAATAACGGCGCTGAGGTGGTATAAAGTGAATTTTAAGACGCTGGACAAAACTTAATCTTTATCCGATCTACTTTTTCGATTTCTCATCTGTGATTCACTATGCGATTAGCGAACAGGGAGTGTATTTGGCTATTGTGTATTTCTATAGTGTATTTGATTAATAAGTTAGACAGCTTTACATTAAAGCTGATCAGCTTATTTTTTTAGGTTTAACCTTTTAACTATTTCTACAAATGCTTTTCCTGTCAACAACGCGCTTACAACGCGTAGGTTGCGAGTTTACACCAAAAAATCTGAATACAATCATGTGTGGATGAAATTGTCTTGTCGATGGAAGAACTCAGTGGAAAATGACCACAAGCTGACAGCAAAACAGTGGTAAGTTTAGTAGTTACTTTTTACACCCATGATAAACAGAAAAGCACCTCAGGTGAGTTGGTTAAAACATCAGAGGACTACGTTGGGTCTGGCGTCCATTGTCAGCCAGCAACAATGATCAGAGGCTCACTCAAACCTTCGCAGGTCATTTTTCTCCTCTTTGATCTTTGAAGTCTTGACCTAATCCTACCATCCAGTCACCATTACACAACAGCTAACTGCTTGTGAAATCAGCCAAAAGATTCTTCTTAAGCTGCTCCTTGTGCAACAACATCATGGGATGGTATAAACACACTCGGAGGAAAGCATTATCTGACCACTTCTGCATGCATGAGCTAATAGACGTCCACATTTGTGGACCGGTGTTGCTGTAATTGATTTCCATGAGAGCACGGACATTTTTGCTGAATTTTGCTTCCTTGGATTTTCCATTTAATAGAGCAAAATACTTTTATCTTGCACTATTTAGAAAACCAGTTTGATCTTCTTTTTTTTTTCTTTTGCTGCAATTTGCAGGCAGTTTTGGCAGAATTTATGAACCCATGGACCCAGCCTGTTTTTGTCTCAGCAGTTCAGTCTGGTAGTGCTAGTGTGACCAGGTAGATCAGGGGTCCTGAATTAAAATTTAAGAGGGACCGGTCAATAAATTTATAATTTTTTTCTTTGATGGGTATTTGTGCAAACAACAATCTTCAATCAATCATTGGTGAATCTTCATTTGCATGCTGCTGGCTGTAAGTGAATGTGAAAGGACTCTGGTTGCTGTGTCATACTGAGCTCTCAGTTCGGGTATTTTACACACCCTCACCTCGGATTTTCAAATACATTTGCTCTAACCACCCGCGGTTGTCTCATGGTGGTCGTTTCACATTACTGCTTTTTATTGTCGCCACCCACGGTTTCGAAAGAAATGAGACAAACTGGTTTTAAACTTCCTGCATGGAGAATAAACATATATCGATCTGTCCAGTCATTTTTGAAGGTTCAGTTTTTAGTCATAGTTTATAGTCATAGTCTACGTTCCTTTTCTTGGAGTAAGCCATGCTGTGTCGTGCTTTCGTTTCTGTTTCTTCCGCACACTCTGTCTATGCATGGTAAACTATCGCACTGATTGGCCCTGTTGAGTGACGCGTGTAGCCACGCCCACCTCGAGGTAAAAAGCACTAGATTAGTGGTATATTAATTATTCTCATTTTTCAGTGGTGCATCTTTTGAAAGCATTGTCTAATGTTGAAAGCACTAGGATTATGTTGTCTATTTTTAGCATCGCATCAAGAAGCACAAGTCATCAGTTAATGAACAGAGTTCATGAAAGTGACAATGAGTTAAATGTACTTCAGTCACCACGTCCGAGTCCAACAGAGCACTTTTGTGATGTGGTAGAAGAAGAGATTAACAGCTGCAGAATAAATTTACAGCATTTCTGTTATAAAAAAACAACAACAATAAAATCATGTCGACACCTTGTGAAAACCATGCCAGGAAGAATCGAGGATAATCTGAGAGAACAAGCTGAAGTTATCTGGGCATTTCAATCTTACTTAAAACACTTCCGTTTTTCATTTTTGTCTCTAAAGCCTTTGGTCATGTTAATGGCAGCGAGCCAAGAGGATCGATTCAGTGAACAGACTTGATGTGTTTTTATTATTCTTGCTGGGCAGAGTGCCCATTTGTTCTTGATAAAAGTTTAATTTATTATACAGTACATTACATTTTATGAATGATACATCTGAAGGATTTAATTGTCCCACATTTAAGGCTACAATCATTCCTCATCTGGTGCCATGGAGTGTTTTTAACTTTAAAGTCTGAGGATCGTGCGCAGGTTGGACATGAGGAGAGTCTTGGACAACTTAAAAATGACTGATTTAAAGTTTATTGTGTGTCATTTGTTTTGGCTTAGATTTAATGTTTGATTGTTTTTTCAAGACGGTGTGTAAATGGTTTACAAGAGAAATGTTTTTTTAAATAACCTGTAAATGAAAAAAAAATAAAAAATTTCATTCCAACATATTCTATTTCTTATCTCTGTAGATTTTAATTTTATACACATACTTCAGGGTCCGGGTTCGATTCCCGTCTCTGTGTGTGTGGAGTTGCCCCCCGTGCTTGGTGGGTTTCCTCCAGGTACTCCGGTTTCCTCCCACAGTCCAAAGACATGCAGATTAAGTTAACTGGCGTTCCCAAATTGTCTGTAGTGTGTGTGTGAATGAATATACACAGTCCACTTTATTAGGGATACTTATATACAGTAGTTATGTATATACAGCAGTGCTTGAGCTGGGAATCATATGTAGACTGTTGGTTCAATTCAATTCAGTTTGTGGACATTGTGATATTTGATTTGATTTGGTTCAATCCCATTAAGAGCTCTCACAGGCTTTGAAGCTTTAAAAAGTATCAAATAAACATTGATGGGTGGTGTAAATTGTTTAAATGTCATGATTTGTATAAAGAAGCTATATTTGGGTATTTGAGAGCACAAGCAGGACTACCATGTATTGACATTAAAGTGGCTATATTAAATTATACAGTAAAGCAAGATTTTGACCCCAGACCCAGGGTATACCTTCACAGATGAAATTTGTGAAGGTCCAGTTACGTACAATCCAATGTTTAGAGATCCACACAAGCAGTAGCGCCATAGTGGATTCAACTAAGAAAGATGTCTGTTTTAATTTGATGCAGGAAGAGTTTCAAGAACAGATGTATTGTCGAGTGCATTTGCAAAACCCATCAAGCACCATGATCAACCTGGCTCTCATGAAGATCATCGCAGGAAAGCAAGACTAAAACTTACCTCTGCTACAGAGGAGAAGATCATTTAGAGTCACCAGCCTCAGAAATCACCAACTAACAAACAGCACTTCAGATTAGAGCCGTTGTGAAGACTTTACAGAGAATAAGTAGCAGACACATCTCAATATCAACTGTTTAAAGGAGATTATTGCATATTTTGGACGCCTTCAGCATTGTTTTACAGTGTAGAAAGAAATAAAAATCAGGAATTGGAAGGCGTGTCCAAAACTTTTGGCTGGTAGTGTGTGGAATGGATCTGCTACAAAACTAGTTTTATGTTTAGTAACCTCGAGGCAGTTTCTTTACTTTATTGATCCTGTTACATTTTTTTTTCTTCCCCCAATTATACTATTCATTCAGCAAAATCTTGCCATGCTCTAAAACCCCTGGTTTGTGTGTGTGTGTGTAGGTCGCAATGGTGGAGGTTCAACTGGATACGAGTCACGATTACCCCCCTGGTCTATTGATCGCGTTCAGTGCATGCACCACCGTGTTGGTTGCGGTTCACCTCTTTGCTCTGATGATCAGCACCTGCATCTTGCCCAACATCGAGGCCGTGAGCAACGTACACAACCTGAACTCGGTGCGTGAATCTCCACATGAGCGCATGCACCGGCACGTCGAGCTGGCCTGGGCCTTCTCCACCGTCATTGGCACGCTCCTCTTTCTTGCTGAAGTCGTCCTCCTCTGCTGGGTCAAGTTTCTACCCATCAGGCCCAAGAATCAGAAAAACGGCACGATCTCGGCCGGGGTGGCCGCCGCCATCACCTCCACTTCCATCATGGTGCCGTTTGGCCTCATCTTCATCGTGTTCGCGGTCCATTTTTACCGCTCGCTCGTCAGTCACAAAACTGACCGTCAGTTCCGGGAGCTGGAGGAGCTGGAGGATCTTACACGGCTTCAGAATGAGCTGGACCAAAGAGGAGAAACCTCAGCGCTGCACTCTCCGACCTCCCAGTAGAGGGACGTCTTGACCATTCTGAGTCTGCTCTGTATGTCTATGTATTTGCTTCTGCATGTGGATTTAAAGGTATTGATGAAATCTAAAATGCAGCTATTTTACTTCGTGTGTGTATTTCATCGTACCTGCTTGTTTTTTTGTTTTTTTTGCCATTTTTAGATTGAGAAGGCTACTTTTTATGAAAGACTCTTGTGTAAATCCTGTTTCTAACACTGTGTCTGGTATTAAATGTGAATAACAGTAGGAGTGAGATGACACATCAGCGTGACAGTATATCATGAAGAAGACATCAAGGTTATACTTTAACAAGCTCATTACGCTTTAAGCGAGGAGCTTGATGTTGAAGAATTCACCAGCTTGACAATTGTCATAATATGAGTTTTATATTTTTTACAGCTCTGACACAAAGCCGGGGTGTTCAGAGTTATCGGACCCACAACTTTCTTGAGTATCTATCATGCACGGTAAACTGTATTTAATGTCATTGCACTTCCTTCTTACCTGAAGGTGTATGTGCGTGTATGTATGTAGACACATGCTTTCTTTGGTCTGTGACCTTTTGTCATATAAAGAACATTACTGTAACTCCAACTTTCCACTCTCAAAATAAAGAAAGGTCAAAAGGTCATTTTGTATTCACAGCTGAGGCTTCTCCGTACACTGGAACCTGTTGGTTTCTGTGAGCGGTTGATGATAACCAGGGCACTGAGGCGAAAGTTGGACTTGGGACATTCCTAATACTTCATTTCCCCACCCCCCCACCCCACTGAGAAACATTTAACCATTTTCTTCTGATCTCAGTCTGAATCAAGATGCAGCACGGTTAAACAGTGTGCAAGGTTTATACGAGTGTGCGTAATTGCTGGTACTTCTGAGTCGCATCTAATTCAAGTGTTTTGTCTCAATTATTCTGTGAATCTCACTGGGATTAGTAATGGCTTGTTTTGTCTGAAAATATTACACAACTTACGATGGTCCAGTGTAGAATCCATGTCACAAAAAAAAAAAAAAAAACAGGTCTATTTAATCAGCAGCGTCTGATATCAACCAATATACTGTATATGTGAGCTGCACCGATACACACAAGGGAAGCTGAATAATGAGGCTGAAGGATGTACATCATCTCTGGAACCATTTTATGTATAAATGAAAACTGTATTTTAATTTTAAACTAAATTTAAAAAAATTTAATAATTTTTTAAATTTATTTTAATAGCAGTTATTTTTTACTGACGCCCTCAGTATTCTGTAATTACAAGATGCGTTCAAGTCAAACCGGATCTCTCATAAAACCGACAGAAGACTTGAAGCTACAAAGGTACGACGATAATGATGATGAGACTTTTTACTGTAGCTGCAGTAAAACATTTAAACACTGCAATTGTTTTAAAATAAGGCCGTACGTACGTGAATGACGATCTGAGGCTCTGGTGGCTCGGACGCTGCTGCAGTCATTAATTTTAATGACGTTTTAATTGTTTAGTGAGAGAAACACCTGATCCTTAAAATTCGACAGATAACTTGTGGTACACTTGCGACAGAGACTCATCTGTCTGTGGGAATTGTATACGCAATCATTCGCTATCACCACCTGCGTAACACAAGAGCTGGGAGTTATTGCCACATCCCTGTTCAGTCCTGCCCTCACTCCAAGCCATTTCCCTATGTTAAAGGAGTTCCTGGGAGGCGAGCGTTTCAGACGTCAAGCAGGCGGTCTGATCATGGCTTCGCTGTCCTGGGAAATCTTTCTACCTTGATGGAATCCGAGCATTTGTAAAACACTGGGATAAGTGCATTAGTGTTTACTCTCATAACAAACAAAAGTCCCGGTTTGATTTGAACGCCCCAGTCAGTGCCAAAATATGACTATTACATACGTGCTGATGATAAATTCCCCTATGCCATGTTAATAGTGGCTAGCATGGAAGGAGTCAAATAATTCATGATACATGGATTTTTTTTTTTCGTTTGTTCCACATTTAGCAATATGGAGTTTAGTTGTAAATTTATTTGACAGTTTTGGTTTTAAAACGAAAAAAAATTTAGAAAGATTTTGTATAAAAAAAAATCTTTGCCTTTTCACCAGGGTTTATTATGTTGTATTTCCTTAAAAAATGACATTACAAAAACCTTAGTAGGAATACCAGTGATGTCTTTATTAAGGTGATTATGTTAAAATTTGAATAAAAAGCAGAAACAATCCCAAAGAAAATAGTCTAAAGTTGCATTTCCAGGCCTGATTGTTGTTTCTGTACAATCTCTGAACTGAGCCACGCTTTGGAGTGCTGTATCTGCCTCAACGTTTACATCGTTGTACTAATGTGCCATATACTTTTGACTCACACCTTCAACCTGTAGTGCTGATGTCTAATTCAGCTTAAAAACTGTACTGTAATTTTTTATCTGTTAGTTATCTGGGCTTTTCAGTCCTATTTAAAACACTTCCCTTTTTATTTTTGTCTCTAAATCTCTTGGTCATGTTAAGGGCAGCGAGCCAAGAGGATCGATTTCGCAAACTGACTTGCTGTGGGTTTTTTTTTTATTCTTTCTGAACAGACGGTCGACATGCTCTTAATAATAAAAGTTTAATTTAATATACATTACATTACATTTTATGAACGAAACATCTAAAGGATTTACTTGTCCTGAATTTAAGGCTACAATCATTCCTCATCTGGTGCCATGGAGTGTTTTAAGTTTAAGCTAACTTTAACCAAAGCTGTCTTGAAAAAGTATCGTGTGCAGGTTGAACGTGGGGTGAGGAGAGTCTTAGACAACTTGACTGGTTGATTTAAACAAATTCGCGTCTCATTTCTTTTGATGTGAAACCATTAGTCCAGTGGCATGGGCTTGACGTTTTGTGATTGTTTTTTCTTTTGTTTTAAGACACAGTGTGTAAATGGTTTACAAGAGCAGTGTTTGTAGTAAATTTATGTACAGTTCAATGACCTATAAAAGTCTGAATGAAATAAAAACAAATATTCCAACACATGCATCACTGAGTACTCATTTTATGTCACTGTATATTTTAGTTTGATATACAGGATATGCATGAATGAATGAATGAATAGACACACTGTCCACTTTGTGCACATTAATGCAGTTATATAATCAGCCAATCATGTTGCAGCAGTGCTAAATCTGTGATTCATATGTAGACTGTTTAGCTTTTGGCCATTGGACAGTTTTGATATATTATTTGATTTGGTTCAATACCATAAATGCTGTCTGATTTGTCTCAAGCAGTTAGATTTCTTACAGGCTTTGAAGTGTTAAAAAACTGCTCAAAGGATCAAATAAACACTGAAGTGCATAACTGTGTTCTTAATTGTTTAAATGCCCTGTACAAACTTCTAATGCACCAACCACCCATAAACTCAGTAGAAGAAGAAGGCATAATCTCACAAAACACGAGTATTTGCGGAAAATGCCAGAGTTTTCGATTTGCTTCTTAAGCTGTAGTATATTTTAAGGAATTTGTCAATTTTAGACAATTCGTAATCTCGTAAACTTATAATACGATTAAAAAAAAATCGATTCTAAAATGAAAACTGATCCACTGATTATACCGCTTTTTTCTGTATAGGGGCCTGGAGCCTAACCCCGGAGATTTAGGGCACGAGGCGGGGTACATCCTGGACACGGTGCCAATCCATCGCAGGGTACACACACTCATTCACTCACTACAGGCAATTCGGGAACGCCAATCAGCCTAATCTGCATGTCTTTGGACTGTGGGAGGAAACCAGAGTACCTGGAGGAAACTCACCAAGCACGGAGAGAACATGCAAAATCCATGCCTACAGAGACGGGAATCGAACCCAGACCCTGGAGGTGCAAGGCGACAGTGCTAACCATTAAGCCTCCGTGCCACCGCTTGAGTAAACTGCATAATCAACATCAAATCACACATTTCCAAGCAAAGTTTGATTCCTGTATGCATGAAGTTTGCACGTTCTCATTGTGCTCGCTGTGCATAGGGCCCCAGATTCCAATCTGATCGAGCACCCATGGATTGCGCCTGGCATGTTATGTCTGATAACTCGGTGTATACTCATTTTATAGCCTTGGAGCTATGAACGCATCATATCTGTGATTTCCTGTGCTTGCGTTAGCCAAAATCATGTTACCATGTATTAAAAATTTGTGAAATAAATCTCCAGCAAAGTACTACTATATATAAAAAAGCATGTGCTAGTTTTCCTTAGACCTGATTGGGTGGAATTTACACAAACAGACAGACATACAGACAGCATGTCAGGATTCACCGGATGATTTTTTTTAATCCTCTTTGCAGGCACAGAACCGTTTGTATCCCTCCATCAGTACTGACTGGACATCCTGCAGCTCTACCTACAGAGCAGATAGGAGAAGAGAGGGATGAACTTACTGATAGATGAGATTGAGTGACATACTATCACACTCCTGTAGATTTATTGAAAAATAAAATTCAATTAAGGTTGACTAGGTTAAGTCATGTGACTAATCAAAAGTACATTATTATTATTATTATAATAAACACTTAAAACCCAAGGAGGAAAGAAAAAGAAAAGAAAAGATGAAGAAGTAAAAAGGAAGAAAATAAGAAAGGAGCAAAAGAAACTAAATTAACAAGGAAAAGAAAAAGGGAAAGAATGATGGAAAAAAGTAAGAAGGGAAGGATGAATTTAAACAGAATGAAAGAAAGAAGGATAACGAAGAAAGGAGGAAAACCTTAAAACCCATAAAGCTCAAGCGGCACAGACACATGACAGGAACACAGCATAGGTTAACTATAATATATATATGCACTTCAGTGGCGGCTACTGGTCTGTCAAATATGGTAAGCTCATTTTCGGCCTACATCATAAAATTGTCTATTTATTTAAAAGTAAATTCTGCCCTACGTTCCTTTTCAAGAA
>JAQMYJ010000009.1:20844346-20856746 GCA_030014305.1 Clarias laeviceps
CTTTAAACGACGACTCAAGACGCATCTGTTTCTCCAGTACTTGGACTAACCCCAACTGCCCCCCCCCCCAAAAAAAAGAAAAACATTTTCCCAGTTGTGTTGGACTAATGGCACTTAGTTATTAACCTAGTTAAGTATGTATCCAATGATGTAATGTAAATTACAAATGCCTATATGTAAATGTAAATGTAAATATACCTGTCAAAATCTGACTTAAAGTTACATTTACTACTCAATAATAATCAATAGAAAAGCCTTTATTGGCTATTACAGACATCAAATGCTTCCTGTAATTGCTGTCCAGCTTTTTGCATGTCTCCACTGGTATTTTTGCCCATTCATCTTTAGCGATGAGCACCAACTCGTTCAGGTTGGAGGGTCTCCCTGCCATCACCCTGATCTTTAGCTCCCTCCACAGATTCTCAATTGGTCAGGAAAAACACCTCAAAACATTAGATTCCCACCATCCCATGTTTAACAGTGGGGATGGTGTTCTAAGGGTTGAAGGCTTCTCCTTTTTTTATACCAAATGAAGGCTACATCGTTGTGGCCAAACAATTAAATTTTTGTTTCATCTGACCATAAAACAGAAGAACAGAAGTCTTCTTCTTTGTTCAGATGAGCATTTGAAAAGGCCAAGCGGGCTTTTGTGTGCATTATCTGGAGAAGTGATGCCCTCCTTGGTCTGCGTCCGTGGAACCCAGCGGTGTGCAGTGTCTGTTGGACTGTCTGCTTTGAGATGTTGCCACCAGCAGAGCTCAGATTTATTAGGATGGCCTTGGTGTTCGTCCTTGGATTCTTTTTTTCCCTCTCTCACTATCCTTTTGGCCAGCACAAGTGTCACTTTTGGCTTCCGACCACGTCCTCTAAGACTTTTCACAGTGCGGAACGTCTTGTATTTTTTAATAATAGTTTGCAGCCACAGGAACTTCAAAACATTTAGATATGGTCTTATAGCCCTTTCCTGACTTGTGAGCAGCCACCAATGTGCAGCCGCAGGTCCTCAGTGAGCTCCTTTGTCTTAGCTATGACTGTCCACAAACAGCTGTTTTAACACCATTAAAACAGCTGTTCCCTACTAATCAGGGTAATTAGGATGCTTTAGAACAGCTTGGACTATTTGGAATGGTATAGAACTTTGGATTTTCCATAGACTGTGACAGAAAGGGTATGAATAACTTTAAGTTAGAATTTGCCAGAGGTATGAATAATTTATATATACAGTTAAACCTTGGATTGAGAGCATAATTCATTCCGGAAGCATGATTGTAATCCAAAACACTCGTATATCAAAGTGAATCTCCCCATAAGAAATAATGGAAACTCAGATGATTCATACCATAAACCAACGTAATCGGGAAACTTCTTTAAAAAAAAACCTCTCTACTGACACTTGCTTTTCTGAGATTATCCTCATAATCTCTAATAAGTGAGAGAGAGAGAATAATCATTGGCTCAGTTGTGAAAATGTGACACTCTGCATACAAAGCGCATACATAGTACTTGTATGCTCTTTTATCAAGTTTATATTTATTTTAAAAATGTATTTAAATTTTTCACTCGCAATCCAAGGTTCCACTGTGGTGTGTGTTAACGGGAAGGCTTCAGACTTCAAACTGTTTATTTGGGTTTTCGGATATGTAAGGCAAAACAAAGGTTTTCATTACTTTTATAAAGGGTAAATTTGACGGTATCTTTGCGATTTCTTTGCCTATGTGCCCCGGTTTAAAATTTTTTGCTCAAATTATTTTTTTCTGCTGAAAAAAAGGATATTACTGTATACTCTATACTGCACCATCCTGAGCCATACTGTATATATGTCTGTTAAAAAAACTAAAATGCTCTGAGGTTTACGGGCTATTAAAGTTTAAGGTTGAAGGTGTTGTATTACCAAGGGGATGGTGTACAGCGGTGGTGTGCGTGCATGCTTCGTGTTGTAATCACACACCGTCCCGCACCTCGGCAAATCGTCTACCCAGAATCCCTCGTAAAGCTGTCCCTGGTCGGTGTAGAAGAATCGTCCATGTCCATGTTTCTTCCCTTCCTTCCAGCTGCCCTCATATCGGTTCTCATTCACTAACACACAAAGAGGTTTCATGTTTATTTGTTCCTGATTCATTGTATATTTTGGTATTAATCAGGAGGCATGCTTTGGTTTTAAATTAAATATTTACCACACTGTACAGTATTTTATGTTTTTGCCATTTACAACCTTTCTCTCATGGTCCCCCCAAATTGCTCATGATGTCATCATGGCCGTTACAGCAGCTGACCAATCAGCAGCTTTGTTTAATGCCACTCTGATTGGAAGTAAACTAAATTGCATACTATTTTTTTCATTCTTCTCTTAATAATTTCGAACTTATTAGCACTGTCGCCTTGCGCCTCCAGGGTAAGGGGTTGCCTTGGGTCTGTGTGCATGTGTGCTTAGTGGGTTTCCTCCAGGTACTCCGGTTTCCTCCCACAGTCCAAAGACATGTAGATTAGTCCAATTGGCGGTCCCAAATTTCCCATAGCGTGTGTGAGTGTGTGTATATGCAGGTTGTGCATCCTTCCAGGGTGTAGCCCACCTCGTGACCAAAGTCTCCTGGAATAGGCTTCAGGCCCCCCACGTCCCTGCATACAGGATAAAGCGGCATAGATGATGAGTGAGTGAGTGAGTGAGTGATACAAGAGCGTTCAAAGCGCTCTGTGAAAATGCCATACCGAGCCACAGCACACCCTGGCCATGGGGTTCATCCTTCAGCCACTCTCCCTCATACACATCTCCATTCTCGTAATTCATCCTCCCCCATCCGCTCCTCTCGTTCTCCACCCACTCTCCCTCATATCGCGATGACGAGCTGTAGAAACGTGTCCCAAACCCCTGCACACAAAAACACACACACAAAGGTTAAAAGGTTAAAAGTTACCTCTACCTTGTTCTGAGATGCATCCAAATCCTGCAGTCTTTAAAGTGTTTGGTTAGGTTGCCCTTAATCTTAATCACCATTACTGTATGTTCCTCTATAGTATGTTAGAGACTGTAATTTGACACCTATTAAAACACCCTATGGAGGAACCACTGGAGTACGGAGTGACACCCACCTCTTTCTTACCATTTCTCCATGTTCCTGAATAAACTTTTACATATTCTTTAGTTGAGGGCTGCAGTTTGCAGAGCGTCCCGTAGCCGTCACGCATATTCTGTTTCCATTCGCCTTCATACACAGCTCCGGCTCTCTTCCACACTTGTTTTCCATCCCCTGTTTACAAGCCACAGAGTTAGAGGCATCTGTCTAGATACAGTATCTCTGTATATACAGTATATATTTATATATGTTTGTATGATTATAGATATCTGTCTATCTGTGTGTCTTCCAAGGTAGCTATTTATCGATCTATCTACAGTATCTATAGCCAAGCCAAGTATTTGGACAGTGACATATCTTCCCGCCTTATTGTTGAAAAACAATAAGAAAATAATCTGTCTATTTTCATGGGCTCAAAATTAATTGAAAAAACTAACAATCATTTTTTTAACATGAAAAACTTTGCAGTCAATGACTGCTTGAAGACTAGAACCCATGACCACCACGTTTGACAGATGACATGGGATACTTTCTCTCATGAGACACTCTTTTCCTTTTCCAAATTCTTTTCTTCCAGTGAAATGATAAGTTGCTTTGCCAGGCCTTTACTGCAGCGGCCTTCAGTTCTATCATTATCTATCATTATAGATATCTGTCTGTCTGTGTGTCTACCAAGGTATCTATGTTTCTATCTATCTATAGTATATATAGCCAAGTTCATAAGTATTTAGACAGTGACCTTTTTTGCCCCAACACATCAAAGGAATGAATTTAAAACAAATATATGAAAAACAATTTAAAAATAATAATAATTCTGTCCATTTTCATGGGCTCAAAGTATTTGGACAAACTAATAATAATAAATATTAGAATTATTTTTAACATTTGGAATGCAAAGACTTTGCAATCAATGACTGCTTGAAGACTAGACCAAATGTTTGACTGCTTGAAAACTAGAAGCCATAACCAAATGTTTGACTGCTTCAAGACTAGAACCCGTGACCAAATGTTTGACATATGGTATGGTATACTTTGTCTCATGAGCCACTCTTTTCCTTTTTCATATTATTTTCGTTCAATCGAATGCTAAGTTGCTTTGCCAGGCCTTTACTGCAGCTGCCTTCAGTTGCTTGTGAGTCATTCTTTTACAAGTGAAAAGAATGGACAGTTGGGGTGAGGTCTGATGACTGATTCATTTAAGACATTTAAAATCTTTGCATTGGATTACTTTCATGGCATGTTTTGTGTGATTATAGATCTATATCCTAAAACACTGTTGTGGAGAGTACAAGTCTAAACACTACAGATTTCATCCTGCTACTTTTATCAGCAGTCACATCATCAATAAACACCAGTCATGCAGTTTCTGTGGCAGCCACACATGCCTGTGCCATAAGACTGCCTTCAACACTGTTTGACAGATGACATGGCTTTGAATCACAAGCCCCACTTTACCTTCTCCATATTATTTACATCCAATCATTCAGGCACAAGTTACCCTTGTATCAATACTGGGGGAAAAATCTTATTTGAACTTGCTTCACCAGTCAAGTACATATTAAGGTAAAATCTCTGTATTTAGAATTTATGAAAGTGTCTTTGAATTGTAAACGTTGAGAATGATAAAACTACCTCCTCCAGAATGTTGATGACTTGGCTAGGTTTTGTTAAAGGGTTTTTCTTCATCAAAGAAATAATTCTTAGATCATTCACTTTAATAGTTTTCTGTAGTCTCCGATGCATTTAGGTGCTACTGAAAATATACCAAATTGTTTATTTGTCCTCTTCTGAAGCTCTTTTAAAGCATAATAATGGCCTCCTTCACTTAAACAAGCACCTCTTCTGAGTGCATATTAAGAATTCCGACAGCTACCAAACACAAATTCAACACTTGTAATCAATGCTGGACACTTTATCTCCTTAATTTGTCATTGAAAAACTAAGAAAAATGCCGCAACTGCCAACTAAACTGTTAATTTATTTATTTGTTTAATATTTTTATTATTATTTTTGTTTAACCTCTGGAAAGCCTCCACTATAATCACATTTTGACTGATTCATTTTAAATCCACTGTGGTGGTATATAGAGGTAGAAATATAAAATTTGTGTCCTTGTCACAATACATGTGGACCAGACTCTATCTATCTATCTACAGTACTTAAGCATTTATTATAGATGGTGTTAAAGATAAGCAATGTACGCAAAGTTTCTAGAAAAACAGTCCTTTCTATCTTAGCTATAACATTATGACCACCCGCCTAATATTGAGTAGGTTCCCCTTTTTTCCACCAAAACAGAAAAAAGGGGAACACAAAGGTGTCACATGTGCTGTATGTGACACATTTCTATGAAAACCATCATTAGAGATAGATTGCGTTACAGTAGCTCTTTCATTGGATCGGACCACACGCTCCAGCCTTCGCTCCCAAGCATATAAGGCATCACTGAGCCTTGGCCCTGTCACTGGTTCACTTGCTTTCCTTCCTTGGAGCACTGCAGTTAGGATCATCCCACAAGAGCAGCAGTTTTGGAATTTCTCAAATTGCTGAAAAGGTAAATGCTGGTTAATATAGAAAGCTGGTATAGCTGCAAAAGGTGGACCAACGCCATATTGAACTATATGTATTTGGAAACAATGCCTTTGCAAGTTTGGCCAAATACACTGTACTTTTGTCCATATAGTGTATCTACCATATTCAGTGTTTGCAGCTAAGATAAGGTAAACTAAATACATACTTCTTTATTTATCCAGACAATATTGGACCGAACAAAACAGCACAAAAAAAAAATTGCAAAAGCAAAAATCAACTTTGACTAGGCCTTTGCAAAACAAAATACAAGAGATAAAGTGATTGTTTGAAGTCAGTGACTTATTGCGCATGCGCATGATTGTCAATTAGTAAATTAGGGGAAAGTATCAGTACTTCAGGTTATATACGAAGTCGTAATTATACGACTTCAGGTCGTAATAAGGGGGGAGCAGTGCGTTAAAGAACAACAACAACAACAACAACAGTGCGTTACCGTGTCTCATGTTCTCGAGCCACTCTCCGGTGTACTGGTCTCCGTTCGTGCTGTAGATGGTGTGGCGGAAACCCTCCTTCTGAGCCTTTTTATCCGCTGCTTTTACAAGAGGCTCAGCTTTCCGAGGTTTCTTCATGAAAGGCATTACTCCACTTACACGGTCAGTTTTAAAACTGAGAAAAATCAAATGTCTAAAGTGTTAAACCGGTGAAGTCAAGTTGTTTATGAAACCCGTTTAATTTGTGTCCTGTAACCATAGCAACAACGCAAATGCTTAAAAGCGGAAGTGTTCGACAAACACATCAACTTATATTACACTGATATAATTCTTTCCTCTCCTAAGATATAATTCTTTCCTCTCCTACGTTTTCTCTAAAGTATGTGTTGTAAGTATGTTGAATTTTTTTATTGGATTGTAAGTAAAAATTCCTAAAAAAAAAAAAAAAAATTCCACAGACAGATGTTATTCTCATCTGGAACAACAGGGCCATTACCTGCAAAAACAAATATTTTTTGAAAATTGGCTTAACAGTAACATCTCCACGCACATAATCCTGTTTAATATCATTCTTATCCTGGTTATTTATAACACATACTCAGGTTGATTGCCCAAAATACACTGTCGTTCGTTTTTTTTTCTCATCTAATATTATTGTATTGAATAGGCTACTATATATTTTATTTGATGTTTGTTTTAAATTTGCTGTGACTAAATAAGTACATATTTTTAGAAAACGACTTAATTTAGTGCGCATGCGCGCTGCAATATTAACCGGGTTTGTCAGACGCATGCGTGAAAGCTGGTGCGCATGCGCAGTGACGGCTGTCCACAAAGGGGAGAAAGCAGGTGAGCATGGCAGTGGTTACAATGTCACTGGAGAGATGTCGGAGTGAATTGGAAGAAATAGAGAAAGAATATCAACAGCTGCAGGTTTGGACGTTGGCTAATTATCTCTCAGATTTGTGCAATTGTAATCGGAGGTAATAACGGAGCGGGTAAACTTTTAAAAATGGCATTTGTTAAACCTTTTTCTGCAGACTTGGCGTTCCAGTGATGAGAGCTAGCAGAGTTGCTAACATGACTATGAACACTGATTTCACTTAGAAAACCATGCTTTTAAGTTTAGCTCATGTTTTGTTTTTCTGTTTATTTGTGTTTTCATTCTTTGTGAGTGATTTAAAATGTCCTTGAGAAGAGAGAGGATGAGGTGAGAGTGATTAAATGACAATTACATGATGTTTATTTTTATTAGAACAGCTTGAGCAGCTGTGTAATTGGAGGTCATTAATGCTTCGTCTGATTGTGTGATTTAATCAGGTAGAAATTATAGAGTTAAGGAAGTCACTTGTCCTTTATAATGATTGAAACTAACATGATGGTGTAATATGATCTAGAGCTTGCCTTTTAGTTTCTTATCTCTGTCTGTGTGTGTGTGTGTGTGTGTGTGTGTGTCTCTCTCTCTCTCTCTGAAATGGCACTGTGTCCGCTTTATTTAAAAATAATAATTATGATGATTGTCTTTTTTCATGATTAGCTGATTGCATTTTTGTATTCAACAGTAAACCCTAGATAGGATATGAATCACCAGTTGCATTTTCAAACGATATTCTCACGATTCCTCTGTGCCAATATAAATAAAACATTACATATAAAAATTAATTAAACATTTCCCGTTCTTATAGCATTAGTTTTCTCATTTAAAAACCAAGCACAGCATTTAAACAATACAAACAAAACCTCAAATACAAGAGTTTAACATTTTTTACTGAGCAGTATGTATCTGTTTTCCGCCATAATTATAATTTCTGTACAAACTTAGCAAATAATTGACTCCTACCACATGGGATGAAGATGTGTAAAGAGTTCAGAGTGTACCAGCTGTAGGATAGTAAAGAAACAGTGATGTTTTATCGCTTCTAAAGTCTCAAAACTCAAATTGAAAGTGGGCGAGCCGACACGCGGTTTCTAATCCACACGATTTTTTTAATAATTAGCACTCGTGGTCTTTTAAGGCTGTTCAAGACTATTTCGCACACAGAGTTCGGAGAAAAAGCCAGATTAGAGACGTAATTTTTAACAATGTAATGCCATAAAAATGTTTCTGTTTTGACACTTGGTACAGAATTGTGTACAGAATCTCTGAGGCTGATCAGCTGATCACCGGTCATGGCCAGTCAAACTGAAATCCAGGCAAATCTGGTCACTGACTAATCAACCGGTTCATCTCTATTATTAACGTATACACTTTTTTTTTTTTTTAAGAGTTGATTTAGGAGTCAGTATGGCGATACATGAATCGCGGTTTAAAAAAAAAAAACAATCTTTTTTTCCCCATCTCTAGTAAATTGATTGTATTTGATGCAAGCGTTTCCAGGTTTATTTTGTAATGCTGTGAGTTGGGTATAAAGGATATTATTAATAATAATAATAATAATAATGTTCATATTTGTCTTTGTGGTTTATTAGGAGACCCATAAGGTGTACCGGCAGAAGCTGGAGGAGCTCACACACCTTCAGGCGATCTGCAGCGGTGCCATATGCAAACAGAGGAAAGGCCTTAAAGAGCTCGGACATGCACTTCGTCAGTACGTTTATTCTTCATCTGTGGGATGTCTGTGCACAGCCCAGTTATATGATGTACAACTGCAAAGGAGAAGCAGAATTCAGGAAGTCATTTAATATTTGTTTAAGTATCAGAAGTGGAAGTTAAGCATAGGACACACGCACATCTCAGAGAAACAGGACATTTCTTTAGTAGAGTGTCTACCATAATGTCCCTGAGGCTGTCAGAAGTTAAGTCAAGTTATGTTTTTTTTTGTTTGTTTTTTTTAAACATGTTTCTCTGGAAACTTTCTGTTCTTTGCTAATGTCATACATATTTCACAGTTAAAAAAAAAAACTACTATTGTTCTAGAATGTAGAAAACATCATTAAACAAACAAAAAAAGCACTGAATTAGAAGGTGTAACTTCTGACTGGTACTGTATGTCTAGTGGAATCCTAAAAGGACTTTAACGAAGAAGAGAAAGTTTCCAGAGAAACATGTAAAAAAAAATAATAATAATAAAAAATGACTTGACGCTTTCCTGGGATGAAATTTCCTCTCATGAAAACCATTCCAGGAAAGCGAGACCAAAACGTACCTCTGCTGCAAAGGAGAAGTTCATTTAGAGTTACCAGTCTCAGAAATCACCAATTAACAAACACCTCAGATAAGAGCCATTATGAAGGCGTTACAGAGCATGAGTAGCAGATACATGTCAATACCAACTGTTCAAAGGTGATTCTTGCATTTTTTTTTTTTGGACGCCTTCAGCATTGTTTTACATCACGCAAGGGTAAGTCAAAGATTATCTGCACTCTGGATATAGAATTTACATAAATTCACTTAAATAAAAAGGCAAATGCATCATTTTGCTTTCAATGCACTTTGTCAACAAGCTTTCGAATTCCCTCATTAAAAAATGTTTTATGCTGAGCTGTGAGCCACGAATGCACTGTTGTCTTCACTTCATAATCAGAACCTAGTCTTCGTTCTTGTAAGGCTGCTTTCAGGGGAGCAAATGGATGAAGGTCTGATAGTGAGATCAGGACTATAGGGAGGATGGTTTACCACCTCAAAACAATGTTTTTTGCAGAGTGTCAACACTGTTGGCAGAAGTGTGTGGACGTGCATCGTCATGCAAGATCATGATGCCCTTGAATTGCAGTCCTCTGCTTTTAATCTGAAGTCTAGGCTTCAGATTAGGCCTTTAATAATCGTCTCACTGTAACAAGCACTGTTGATTTTGTTGAAACTTTTTCCTGATAAAACCATGACTCGTCACCAGTAATGATTCTCTTTAAGACATGTTCAACTTCCTTGGAGTATCGGTCCAATTTGTGTTTGCAGATACGCAGACGCTTCTGTTTATGTTCTTCCGTGAGTTGTTTCAGCATCAGGTACACTCTCAGACCACAAAAAAAACTGCTCATTGCAGGCTGCTCTTCTTTCGTGCAAATCACAAGTGGGGCATCCATTTTTACTCGCGCTGCACTTACTAGTGAACTGATGTAAAGTTCACACCTGCACGCTAGTGACAGGAGAGACAATAGCCTTGAACAGAAAGCACTGATAAGACAGTGCGGCCAACAGAAGTTTCAATATAGCAGGAGCGAGGATTATTTTTGCCTCCCTCTCATAGGAAGAAATCAAAATCAGGAAAGACCATGGAATTGGATGTGTCCAAACTTTTGACTGGTGGTGGACATGCACTTTAGACTCTTGCCAATTTCTGCCCAAGCATGGGGAGTTTTTGAATGAGTTTGAATCCCGATGTTGCACACCACACCATCCTTGGAGTCTCAAGAGAAAAAAAATGCCCATGCTGTCTGGGTAGGAGGTCAAATGCTCTCTCTCTCTCTCTCTTTCACTCACACACTTGCTCTGCCCTGCTTTGTCTCTCGCTCTTTCGACAGTCACAGTGACACTAGAGGAGAGTTTTTGAGGTCATACACAGGAGCGCACAAAGTCTGGATCTATATGGATTTTTCTTCCTGTGAAATTTGAAGAAAAATGCAAAGCCCCAAAACGGCTTTATAGTCTTTTGGAATCCGTTCAGGCCAATCTAAAGCACTAAAGGAGGAAATCCTCTCTGCATGAGGATTCTGTCAAAACATTTGGACACACCTTCTAACTCCATGGTCTTTCCTGATTTATATTTCTTCCTACACTGTAAAACAATGCTGAAGGTATCTAAAATATGCAGTAATCTCCTTTGAACAGTTGATATTGAGATGTGTCTGCACCTTATGCTCTATAAAGCCTTCGTAACGGCTCTAATCTGAGGTACTTTTTGTTGATTAATGATTTCTGAGGCTGGTAACTGAATGAACTTCTCCTCTGCAGCAGAGGCAAGTTTTGGTTTGCTGGGATGGTCTTCATGTGTCATCATGGTGCTTGATGGGTTTTTGCAAATGCACTTGACAATACTGTTGTTGCAAGACCTGTTCCAGAACAGCTGAGCTTTTGTGTCTTAAAATAACAACTGACTGTTGTGTTGCTACTTCACTAACTAATGCCATATGTGTTATTTCATAGTTTAGAAATCTCCAGTATTGTTCTAAAATGTGGAAAATAAATAAATAATTGAACAAAAAGCGCATTGAATAAGGAGGTGTGTCCAAACTTATGACTGGTACTGTAGCATTCATATATTCAGTGTATACACAAGTCCCAGGAAGTCATTAAAAGTTTGATGACTAATAAGTTATACTTTTAAATTAATCTTTTGTTTTCAGTTGAAGGATTTTGTATGTGTGGGGGGATTTTATTAGCTTGTTGATTGCTTTTTATTACTTTATTTGTATTCATAAAACTTATGTGGATTAATTGTGTGTCTTCAGATGTTCAAAATCATGTGACGACAAAGAGTCTCTGGCCATAAATGACCTGCAGGCGCAGATTAAAGAGAAGCAGCATGTCTTCTTCGACATGGAAGCCTACTTGCCAAAGAAGAATGGGTGCGTACATCGCTTCTTTTTTTTCTTTTTTTTTTTTCTTTTTCTTCCTTCCTCAAAAAATGTCCTGGTTCTCCAAATAATATTCATGACGTGTAGCTGATAAAGAGACATGTCTTTACGACTTTTAGACCCATGTTCATGTCACACAACTTATTGCTCATTTCTGTTTTTCCAATTCAGTTTGTTTTGTGTAAGACATGTGATGGCGTGAATTGTGCTTAATTTAGTATCACGCTGACAAGTCGCGTCACAAATGACGACGAAGATAATATGATAATATTGGGAGAAGATTATCACAGTGTGGTAGTGATATACTGTGTAGTTACACTGGTAGCTCAAGGTCATTACAACAGTCAGGGAGGAAATAATGGGGAGAAAAAAAAAAAAGATTTGCAGGCATCACTTCTGTACTTCAACTCTGTTTATTCAACTTTTAAATAAAACATCCTGATATTTTTGGGTGTATTTTTTCCTTTGTATTTTTGCCACAAAGTAAAAGGATGTAATGGATATCTAACACACAATGTGAAGATCACTGGCGAAAAAGGAATGCAGCATGGTAATCATTTCATCTAATTATCTTGTTTTCATAATCGTTAGAAGCCAAAATTGAAATTCGATTAATTTCACAGCTCTAGCTCACACCTAGCAGAGTCTTCCAGATTTTCCCTTTGGATCTTTTGAGGTCCCCCCCCCTCCCTCTAAAGCAGTGGCGGCTACTGGCCTGTCAAATAGGGGAAGCTCATTTTCGGCCTACATCATAAAATTGTCTATTTATTTAAAAGTAAATTCTGCCCTACA
>JAQMYJ010000009.1:20870223-20890569 GCA_030014305.1 Clarias laeviceps
TCTGCAGCGCAAGAGAGAGAAAAACCGTTGGCTCAGTTGTGATCACGTGACGCTCGGCGTCAAAACAAGAAGCGCATACGTGATACATGATACTCGGTGCTCGTAAACCAAGACAATGCTAGTTTTTCAAGTCAAAATTTATAAAAATCTTTGCTCGTCTTGCGAAACACTCGTAAACCGTGTTACTCGTAATCCGAGGTTCCACTGTACACCATAACACAATGAAACATTTTACTGATACGCTATGAATCTCACTCACTCACTCACTCATCATCTATACCGCTTAATCCTGTATAATCCTGGGACATGGGGGGCCTGGAACCTATCCCAGGAGACTTAGGGCACAGGGCGGGGTACACCCCGGACAGAATGCCAGTCATCGCAGAGCCACACACATACACACACTCATTCACACATTACGGGCAATTTGGGAACACCAATTATTCTAATCTGCATGTTTTTGGACTGCGGATGCAAACCGGAGTATTCGGAGGAAACACACCAAGAACGGGGTGAATATGCGAACTCCATGCACACAGAGGCATGAATCGAACCTGGACCCAGGAGGTGACACTGTAAATCATTATACTCAAAAGAACATAACACACAGAACCATTACACTGAAGAATATAACAAAAATTTCACACTGAACCATTATTCTAAACACCATAACACACTAATATTCTGTGAAATATTATACTGTGCTTCATAAGCCACCATAACACACAGTAAACCAATATACTCAACTTAGAATAATACACTGAACCATTATACTGAACCATAACCACAACCAAAAGACACAGCAAACCTAATGTACTATAATGCACTAATACTCTGCAAATTATTATACAGTGAATCATTATACCGAACACCACATCACACCATTCAAATGAACACATCATAAAATCCAGTCAACCACTGCTGTAAATACAATATAACACAATAACACGCAGTGAATAAATTACACCAGACAGTGAACTGTCTATCGTTCTAACCTTTGATAACCTGTCTGATTTGATTAGGTGCTTTGGTGTGATGTCAGCATGATGTCATCACTTACCTGAATGTATGTGATTGGTTCGAGGTCAAGCGATCTCAGTTTCCTCATCTTCTCCTTGTCCATTCTTAAATCAGTTTTACAGCCAATCAGAATCACAGGGACATCACGGCAGAAATGATTCACCTCTGGATACCACTACACACACATATACATACACATCATGTATGATGTATTTAAAATTAGGAAATAATAAATAAAAAATTTTTTTTACTTGTTTTGATAACATTTCACAACTTGCTTTAATAGCCAGAGCCTTGAATTTTATTTAATCCAATAGAATTTTGTTGTAGAATTAAGAGAATGCATGTTGTGTGTAAATATACCTTAATTAGCACATTCTCGTAGCTGGTTGGGTTTGTGACATCGTAACACACAAGGATGAGATTCGCATCCTGATAGGAGAGTGGTCTCAACCGGTCGTAATCATCCTGACCTGAGAACACACACAAACACACACACAGAGTAGATTTACACTGATGTTTACCATTGCACCTACTCATATCTTCTTATGATTGATTTATTTTTGACTAACGTTAGTACCCGCCATTGACAGGAAAAGCATTTGTAGAAATAGTGAAAAAGTTAAAGCTAAAAATAAGCTGATCAGCTTTAATGTAATCAGTGAAATTATTATTTCTGGTTGAAGCCCACGTACATGTCTGCCTGTTTTTCTGTACGGTAGAACTCTTTGTCGATCTTATTAATACAAAGAAATAAAATTTTGTACGTTTGAGTATTTTACGCACTTGTCTAGTTTTACTTCTTTCCTCATCAGCCAAATGCACTCCCTGTTCAGTGAATCAAAATCGAAAAAGTAAATAGGATAAAAATTAAGTTTTGTCTTAAAACAACTCGCAGCGCATTAAAATTCCCTTCCAGTATACTACTTTAGCACTGCTATTCAGTCTAAATATAAACTAATCCCAGTAAAAATATTCAGGTTAGCTTTTCTAATTAATATCTATTGGTGCATGTGTTTCTTTGCATTGAGCAAGTAGCGCATTAGTAGATTATTTTAAAGTATAGTATTATATCTGGCACATAACTGTTCATAACATCGCTTTTACTCACCATTTTACTTTCACTTATAAAGGTAAAAAAAGGTTGAACTTCAGGCAGATATCTAAGTACTGCCAAAGGTTCATTTAATTCAGACCAGCGGTTGATTTAAGACGCGCCCACAGTTTGATGCATGCGCAGTACGCTGTGTCAAAACATGCGGTTTATAATCTGGCACAAAACTTCTCACTTCTACTAAACATTTTGATTTCATTTATGGTGCAGGTTTAACTAATACTTAATACTTAAGGACCTAACAATAGTTTCATTAAATTCTGTCCAGGCGTGATGTTGTGACAAAATCTGTCTAGACAGACATACATACAGACAAAACCGGAATTCCTCCAATGTATGAAACGTAAAGAAACGTAAAGACTGACAGAGCGAGTACTGATCAATATACAGACAAAAACTTTACGTATATTATTTAATATACACTTTACATTTTAAGGGATAATTATTTTATTCACTAAAGTAGCATTTGATTGTACGTATTATCATTATGTGAGCCAGCTTTGTGCTTGAACATTGCATTTAAAAGCAGTGTGGATGATAAACCCACATCCTGCCTCAGTCTTCCTGTTCCTCAGAATCATCACTGCTCGTACACACATGCGTCTGGTAATGATAAGAACACACCAAATTGTCATTTCAAAAATGTCAGCTGTTAAAAACTGACCGCAATGAGCAATTCAACTCAGTAGTTTCTTTAACGGTTTACAATGCAATACAAAACAGTCTGATTAAATTTGTAGGAAAATTATATACAGTGCTTTCACTTTTTACACATTTATTACAGTGATGTATAATGTTAACCTGTTTACTCAAATGTTTTTTTTTTTGAAAATTGCAGAGTTATAGTATATAATATAGTATATAATATAGAACTATGTTAGAAATTTTATTGAGATAAAATGAGCTTGAAAAAGATTTGTTAAAAAAAATTATATAAGCTAAACTGATTGCCATGATTTGCTGAGTAATTACATAAATGTATTGGTGCAACTGTCTACACCAGACAGTTGTAAAAATTAAAGAATGGTTAAAACAGGCTAGTAAAGTTTATCTGTCTGTAAGGAAAGATTTTTTTTACAGTTTTTAATATTGAAATCCTTAAAACAGGTTTTCAAATTATTATATTTACACTATTTATGTATTGCACTATTTTCCTGTTGATATTGTTAATGGATGATTAAACACCTGTCTGAGTGTGAAGTGACAAGTGTGTGCCACAGTAACAGGATGTGGTGTTCTACCTGCGACTCTCCACTTCCTGCAATGTAGACAAAGCCACTTTGATCATTTCATATCCTTGCTATATTTCCTGTCAAACTTGTAAGTTATCTCAGTATGCTGTGAAATTGTAAACAGCTACATCAGCATAAAAATGATACTGATGTACTTCAGTATTAATGAATAATGAACAGAATGAAGAATAATGATAATGAAGATTTTTTCAGTGTGTAAAAAATATAGCATAAACAGGACTTTAAAAAAATGTAAATCTGAAACAGAATTCCTTGTAATGCTCTAACTTTGCAGTTTGCTTAAACTAACACTCACAACTGAATAAATGACTAAAAAAAGAACTTATAGAATCCATAGAGTGTATCATATGGTTTCATACATAAACAGTACATATTGTGTTGTAAGATTTCTATGTACATAGACTTACTATATATAATTTTTTTAAATATATATAATATTGATTCTAGATTAACGTCCTTAAAATAATGCTAATCTGCTACCATGATATAATGATATAATGCTAATCGATAGTTCCAGCTGTTTGCTATAATGGTAGTCAGAAGATTAGCCTTTTAACATTTCTGTTAGTTTGTACTTTCGCTATTTACTATGAAGTGTAGATTGTAGTTGCGGTGTAGATGTTTAACGTGTGTAATGCTTAGATTGTGGTAAAGCATGAGGATGGAACCGCTTTGAATGAGCATGCTGCAACTAAAAACACCAGTGCATACTTAAGTCTAAAACACGAAACAAAATGCTTCCACATTTATGGTCAAGATTCAACTGAAATGTTTAGTGTTTAATAAAAACACTTGAATAGATTATAGACTTGTGTAACTCCCCAGTTCTTGAAAAATTTGATCTTTCAGGAACAGTCAGATTTTTTGTCTGTCAGTCAGTTGGTTGTGTCAAGTTTTTTGTAAGCTACATGTGACAATAATTAGTTTAGTCTGCTTTGTAAAATGTTAGATTGAAGATTAAGCCTGCTTATGATTATGCTACTTTATAGATTAGCTTGTTTTTTATAAAGCAGTTTAAGCTGTTTTTTTATTATGCTAGTTTGTACATTAGCCTTATTTACTGTTATGCTAGTTTGTAGATTAGCCTATTTACCATTATAGTAGTTTGTAGATTAGCCTGCTTATCATTATGCTAGTTTGTACAGTAGCCTGTTTACTATTATGCTAGTTTGTAGATTAGACTGTTTACTATTATGCTAGTTTTTAGATTAGCTTGTTTATTATAAAGCTATTTTGTGGTTTAACCTGTTTTCTATTATGCTAGTTTGTCCTTTAGCCTGTTTACTATTATGCTTCTATATTAACAACAGTTAATTTCAACCCGAGCAATCTGATTGGATGAGAGGCATTCCTCTCAAGTGGTGGTAATAGACGCTAACAGCACTGGTACATTTTACTATTTGTGACGTTCCATGTCACAGTTGTTCTAATAACTGTTAATTACACTAATTGTCGGTCAAGAGCAGGGGTGAAAGTATGTCTGTACGGTCTGCAGTACTGGGTAGAGAGCAACTGGCTGCCAAAAGCCACATTCAAAACCAGTCACAGAAGCACTTGGTATCAGATATGGTCACCTTATTAATTATTTTAACTTTGTCCTGAATCGCCCATCCACATTCGTTTACTTACAGCTGCAAAGCTAACTAGCATTTAACACAAGGCTGCATCCCAAATTCCTCTAAAACCCCTGAACAAGGGCACTTGGTGTGGTGAACAAGGGATTGTACACCCTAGTACACCATATAACAAGAAGCTTATGGGATTTACAGGACTGACCACCACTTCCATGTTTTATTATCCTCACTTTTTGGCTACATAGTACCGGTAAGAAATTAAAACTACTTTTGACCTGGAGTTATTTTGCTCCACCAGGATATTTGTTGGCGGAGCAAAATACCTGGTAAAATAAACAAACAAATAATAATTTGTGGATAATAAATGGTGTTTGTGGAACTGTTGTATAAAAGCAGTATCACACTCAAGGTCATGCTGTAGTGCTGAATATCAGGCTGTGTCTTGTGTCTATGACCACATCGCAGTTCCGCTGATATTCATAACAACAGCACTCCCTCTCATTTGCTATTGCTTTATTGTAGATTAGCATGTGTTCTCTTGTGTTAGTTTGGTAGTTGTTTAGATTTGCATGTTTCCTCTATTGCCTGTTTGTAATTTAGATTACTGGATGTGGGTTAGCTTTCTGTGATGCTAGTTCACTGGTTGCCTAGTGAACTAAATGTTTAATCAAATATTTTTTTGCACTCTAGTTTTATATCTAGTATTTAAGCATTTTGAGTACACATGCACAAATAAAACAGGTCATTCAGGATGTTTCTCATTTCCTATCATAAATGAGAAATAAAAATAAAAGAGGATGTAAGGTGTGACATGTGTTCTGTTTGTTTAAGTTTCAGAAATTCTCTGTAAGAAGTAAGATGTGTGTGTGTGTGTGTGGGTGTGTGTGAGTCACCATTTTTTCACCTATGTTTAAGGTTTAAGGAATGTAGCATCAAGAACGATAGGTGTGTGTGAGTGTTTGTGTGCATACCTGCTGTGTCGTACAGGTTCAACTGAATCTCTTTTCCACCATAGTTCACTATCCTCATGTACTTTTCAAACACAGATGGAGCGTAAGTCTGAATAAAAAATATAACTGTGTAAATAATTTAAAAATTATTTATACTTAAATTCATACATATATGACAAGGTATTTTTTTAAACAGGATAAAATGCAGAATGAGCAGTTTTTTATTGCCTGGGCAATGCTACACAGTTGGTATGTGATTGTCAGTTAATTAACACACAGTGCCTTTACTTCTCCTAAACCAATATCCTTTTTATAACAACCAACCACTATTAACTATTAAAACCCACTTTCACTTATAAACACAACATGAAAAACCACCTAGACAATACCTAATTTCCCCTCTTAGTCTGGTGTGTTTATTTTCTGTAAGCCTTTTATCCAGGTCAGGGTTGTGGCGGAACTGGAAATTTAGTGGAAAAAAAACAGGAATAAAGCATTCTCCATCAGAGGCACGTACATTCACACACTTATTCATACCTCTGGGCAATTAAGAGTAGGTACTACCCTAACACCGATTGGGAGGAAACCAGTGAACCCTGAGAAAACTCCATACAGTCCTGGGCTCAGGATTAAATCAGAGAGCTGTGAGGTGATGACATTACCCAGTGTATTATTGTTGCCTTTCATAAGAACTATGCACTGTATACATGTGCAGCCTCCAGATGTGACCTTGTACCAGTGTATCAAGTAAGTGTCATTTACAAATACACTGAATTCATTTTAAAAATGTCCCTTTTTATGTTGGTGGTCCTAAGCCATTAGGAACTGACTCAAATATAAAAAAGAATACAAGAAAAAAAAAATTAACCATCTCTGGTTCCAGTTAAAGCACTAAATGCAAAAGTGAATTTTATTATAATAAACCTGCCTTGTTAAGCTTAGAGACTCAACTGGATCGAGAGTGTGATGTAAACAATGTGAACAAAATCATTAGTATAGGTCCAGTGTGTACACACAACAACCGGAGAATAGAGCCCTCAGCGTGTATACAAACCTACAACAACCTTTCTACTAGATTGAAACCACATGGCCAGGACTAATTCACTTCTTCACACTTCTTGGGTGTGTGATTGTGCCGACATTTTTTTGCAATCGCATTTCCTTCCTTAAAATTCACCTTGTGACACACGGTAACGTTGGTGAATAGTAAATAATGCAGTAATGTATGCAACATGAACAACATGTTTTTCCCCCCCCAATCATTTTAGAATAGACGGAAATAAAGAACTAAATGGTCTTTATGATCAACAGTGTCTAATTTCCCTTTTCTAGTTACACCAGCTAGTCATAAATATTCTCTAAGCCAGGAGATAAGATTTATACCTGGCAGGTAGAAATCAATTAAAGTCTGTTGCTTTGGTAACTGCTAGGGTTTTCACTGGAGAGATATTAATCATTGACACAACACATATTGAAGATGTCCTGACTATCACTAAATACTTCATTAAAAGAGGAGTGAGCAGTTAGACTCTTTTTATTTGTCGAGTTGGATAAAATGACATGTTTCCACTTTGTCTTTCCAAATTTTCCATTTATTAACATGGTATACTACAATAATTGGTTTAATTTATTTGTGTTATAATATTGTAGTCGTGTTCAATTATTAATATAGGTTAATGAAGACTATTTTAAATCTATCTTCAAATTTCCCTTTTTTTTGGGGGGAAAAAAAATGTCTTTTTATTGAATCTCTGTGTTTTACCTAGCTAACTCTAAGACCACTGAGAGTACTGCCGATGGTGAAGCCACAATCAAACAAGAAAAGATATATACACTCACTGGCCACTTCATTAGGTAGAGCTTGAACTGCCTTTATTCTTAATGGAATCGATTCAACAAGGTGCTGGAAACATTTCTTTGAGGTTTTGGTCCATATCGAGCAGATTTTGTCTCCGGTTCCACTACATAACAAAGGTACTCTATGGCATTGAGATCTGCTGATCAATTGGTAATAAGGGGCTCAAAGTGTGCCAAGAAAATATCCCTCACACCAATACACCACTACCACCATACCTGAACCGCTGATATAAGACAGGATGGATACTTGCTTTTATGTTGTTTATGCCAAATTCTGACCCTACCAGCAGAAATCGATACTCATCAACACTTTTCCAATCTTCTATTGTACAATTTTGATAAACTCAAGAGAGTTGTAGCATCGGTTTCATGTTCTCCGCTGACAGGTGCGGCCCCCGGTGAGGTCTTCTACTGCTGGAGCCCATCTACTTCAAGGTTCGACATGTTGCGTGTTCAGAGATGCGCTTCAGTATACAGTACCTCGGCTATAGCGGGATGTTATTTGAGTTACTGTTACCTATCACTTCAACCCTAATCTGGCCATTCTCCTTTAACCTCTGGTGTGAACAAGGCATTTTCACCCAGAAAACTGCCACTCACTGGATATTTTCCCTTTTTTTTACCCCTTTCTCTGTAACCCCTAGAGATGATTGTGTGTAAAAATCCCCGCTGATCAGCACTTTCAGAATTATTCAGAGCAGCATGTCTGGCACCAACAATCACGCTATGTTTCAGAGTGACTTAAATGAGCTTTCTTCGCCATTCTGATACTTCAGCAGATCGTCTTGAACAGGTCTACATGCCTGAATGTGTTGAGTGGCTGCTACGTTGATCGGCTAATTAGATAGTTACGCTAATGAGAGCTGTACCTAATAAAGTGGACAGTGAGAGTAGATTACTCCATTAAGTTATGCTCATAACACAATTCACTTATTTATAATAATCAGATTATTGGTCAGGAAAGTTTGGTTAATTATTGTTTGTAATTAACAGATTTGTCAGAAACTTGGCAGAATGTACTTCTGTTTTAGCGTGTAAAGGTGCTGAGCTGTTCAACTCTAGAGCCCTCAACTCTAGAGCTAGAGGGTTACGATGTCTACTTTTCCAGCAATTAAACACTCCCAAAATACTTGGCAATTAACAGAGTAGTTGAATCAGATATGTTTGCATAAAAATAAATAAAAAAATCACTAAACTGAGCCCTCCAGATCAGAGAGACTACCGCATTTGAAATTTCCCAGTTTTGCTTTGACAGAGCACTTTGCTAGATTGTCAACTCTATAATCAGGCTTAGTTATGCGTATTCAAACATCACTTTCTTTTTCTTTTTTTAAACCCTGTCAACTATGTTAAAAAATTATTACACTTGTGGATGTGGTGGCTAAACTGAACTTTGTTCATGTGTGTGTCAATTCTTTTTTATTGTTTTAAAGATCAGCCTAAGTTGTGATGTACAGTATTTTTCAATTTCCTTTAACTAACATAAAAATCCGCCAGACCCCGAACATTGTCAATGTAACAACACAATTAGCAGTCATTACAAAGTAATTACTAAAGTTCTAAACTCTAAACTCAGCATTGAACAATTGAATTTCTCAGGAAATAAGTTCTCTGTTAGTACACCACAAAGTGCACAAGATCCTGGTTAAGTGTGAAACGCTACGTTAAAAAAGTACACGTTATCTTCACCTCCGGGAAATCTCCTTTAGCATACACCATCAGCAGAGACGTTTTCCCACAGCCTCCATCCCCTACGATCACGATCTTCAGCTGCTGTCCGTTAGCACATTTGTCCTGCGTCATGTCCTCCTCTGGACCAGCAGAACCATGAGGACACAGACACACACACACCCTCACACATATACACACACACACTGAAAGAGCCGGCTCAGATATGTCACACCACAAGCTCTCCACTTCCTCCTGAGAGTGTGAGATATTTCCACACCAGCACTAACTTCACCCACCTAACTTTGAACTGAATGAACGCGCGTGTTTGTGTTTCAGTGTGTGCACTACCCACTGTCTACCACACGAGAGCAGAGCAGTTTCAGGTTCACACCCTCTACACACGCACACAGCAATCAATCAGATAAGAAAGGTCTTCACGCTCTTTTGAACCTTGCATTGCATGTATTTACACGTATGTGTGTGTGTGTGTCGGTGTGTTAATAATGAACACACCACTTACAGAATGCTAATGATAGAAGTTTTATAAAGCATCAAATGTGTGTAGTACTGTTTTTGACATAATTAATTATTTTTCTTTCCTGTGTACATTTTCATTACGAAATGAAAAATAAGAAATTAAATTAATAACAATTATCAGAAGACTTATCTCCTATACATTTGCATGCAACTTGTGCAACACCAATTCTACGAAGGTCGTTCAAGTCAAACTGGGACTTTTGATTGCGCAAAAAGAGAACACACTTATTTGGGTAAAAACTCCCTCTATGTCTCGATATAATCCCCTGCTATACTAATGCACTCATCTCAGTGCATGGGTACCATCAAGGTAGAAAGTTTTTTCAGTACTGTACACCGGAGCCATGATTGCTCCGCCTGCTTCACGTCTGATACGCTGGCCTCTCAGGAACTTCTTTAATGGCCCAAACATGTGAAAATGGCTTGAATTGTGGTCAGGGCTGTACAGAGTATGTGGTAATAAACTCCCAGGCGAGTTCCTGTATTGTGCAAGTGGTGTTGTTGAATGATTGGGTGTACAGTTCCCACAGATAGATGCGTGTCTTGAGCAAGATCCGAAGAAGTATATCATCAGTTTTCTCGTTGAACATTCACGGGAACTACTGCAGTGGGTTCGGAGACACCTCAGCCAGGATCATGATTTACAGACATATGGCCTTTAAAACGTTTGCACAGTTCGAACGTCCTATAACAGCTAAGAGTCTAATGTGAATCAATTTTACACCTTCAGTTACAAAAGAAAATCCTGGTTTGACTTGAATGCCCACTATAGCTTTAAAACAAAGCCAAGATGAATGTTTAACAGTTGTTTCTAATGTAAGATAAAGAACTCCTACATGTATCAGAGCTTTACATGACTTCAATGATTCAAGAATTTTACAAGTACAACAGTAGTGGTCACACTGGACAGGGTGCCATTCCATCGCAGGGCACACACACACATACACCCACTCACACCCTCATTCACACACTTTGGGCAATTTGGGAACACCAATTAGCCTAATCTACTGTACATATCTTTGGACTGTGGGATGAATAAATTATATACAATATAATATAAATATAAATTATACAGAATTATGTTGTAATTTGTGATATGTGTGCATTGATAAAGTGACTGTCTGTCTGTGCAGCTATGTGCTAAATTTGTCGGTCATTGCATGTGAATTGTATTAAATATTATAGCTGATGTTGTATTAAATATTATAGTTTTTGGAATTAGTGAGTTAAACTTTTGTTAAATCTTATGCTTATATTAGATCTAATGAAAGTTAACCAGAAGAAGAAAACCGAAGAAAATATCGTCCTTCCATCTTTCTGCCATGTCCCCCAGTCATACTCTAATCCTTATGCCACTCTTCGGATCCGAGGAAGAGCACCACCCTCTTACACACAGGCACCACAATGAAGGACAAATTGGACAGGCAGGGGGCCAAAGATGGCCTTCTAAACATAAAAACTGTCTGAGATAAGGGATTGAACAAAGTAAATCACAGTTTAAAAGGTACTTTATTCGAGTACATGAAAATAACTACATAGAAAACACCAATATATAGAATTAGAACAGAATTACAACGCACTTAAGTTACTACATGACTATATAATAAGGTAAGACCAAAAACTTTATAATTCATAATGAATGGAGATACAAGAACAAAAAAAACAAATAATATATAATGCATGAAGGGTGAAGAGATTTAAGCTTCGCTTAAAATAAATATATATATATATATATATATATATATACACAGTATTTTAATTCTCTTCCAGAAATCCCAAATTTTGTTTCAACCTGTGCTTTCATAGCAGAAGATTTTTGTGCAAAAAGTATTAAAGAAGCAGTTTGTATTACGTTTTTTTGTAGAGCCTCGTACTCCATGTATAAGGTGAGTCTTCTGTGAAAATATTGACAAGCCTTTCTGGACACGTTGCTTCTTATTGCAGCTCCTCGTTGCACTGAAATAACTTGCTAGTATTTTATTGCGTATATATGTGGAAAGAAAAGCAGCTCACTGGTTAGGGGCCTGGGCAACTGACAGGAACGCCTTGAGTGCAATTTTGAGCTGCGCTGAGCTTCCACTGCTGGGTCTCTTAACCCTCAACTGCTCACCATCACACCCTGGGGTGAATTACAGGTCACTTTGGATAAATGCATCAAGCAAATGAGATGAATGTAAATGTAATGTAAATGCAACCACACTCACTAGTGCTGGAAGTAGGCTGCACCCTAGATGTGCATATCTTTACTAAACGCAATGATTCCTTGGTATTCAGTCTCTCACGCACAAAAAACATTCATGAGGCTTCATTAAAAATGCTTCACCCCATGTGACCTGGTGAATACTCGATCGTTTTCTATGTATCCTTTCCTGTCGATGTGTACCTCCTCGACATGTATCATTATTTCTATTATTTTCCTCCCATTTTCTGCTTGTTAGGTACAATCCATGCTTATTGAACACGCTCAGAAAGCAGGCTGCATTTCATTGGTGTGTTTGAAACACCCTTTAGAATGGAACAGCCTTTAATGACATGGCATCTGAAAGACAGGGCTTATGAGGGAGGCGTTTCGTGGAAGCAATGAAACCAGATTTTCTCCTTTAATTCTTCAAGTGAGTCACATCCTGCTATAACAACCCATCCACACACATATAGAAACACCTATACTCTTACTGATATGTTTTGTTCATGATTTATAGGAACATTTATAGGACATAGGAATGTGTAAATGATTTACTCAATAGCCAGCCAGACCCATGAATGTGTGCTCTGTGTGTGAGTGTGTGTGTGGGTGTGGGTTTTTAAATGAGAGAGAGATACAGAGCGAGCGCAAGAGAGAAAACGGAAGGGCAGAAATAAAGATATAGAAAGACTGTGGGCCTTAAAAAAATATGCATAATACGCAAACACATATAATGCAAAATATTTTTAACATATGCACAGGACATTTATTTTTAAATACTGTATATACACGTTACAATTTTTTTTTTTCTTTTACAATTTTTGCAAAATACAGATTTGTGTAATTCTACTGTTACTAAGTAAAAGGACTATTAGCAAGGCATTTTCTTTTTTTTATCACCATCTATGTAGATTATTTAAAATTAACTCCATAACGAAATAAAAGGACATTCAAGGAAGGAATCTCCTTGTCTTAACAGATTTCATGGAAAATCGATGTTTGCCAGGCAACATGTCATTTCCCAGGATCATAAAATATTTTAGCGTTTCATTGCAAGTACTATTTAAAATAAAGTTACATCAATTACAATACACAATTAGAAACAGATGATTTAATGATAGACCATTTCCATAGTAATTGTCTCATTCGATCACTTTTGAAGCAAGAATACTTACAGTTTTAAATGCTTTATTTAAATACAAAGACTCTGTACAAACCCCTGTATTCAGGTTGACAGATTTAACCATATAATCTGACCTTTGAACCCTAAACTCAATCCACTGGAATTCCTCCATATCTGTAGATCTTTAACCAGGCAACTCTCATTAGTTCATAAAATCAACCACACCGTTGGAGTGTACTCACGAGCACGGCCTAACAGATACCTATTCAAATGATGATGATCTTCAGTAGAGATCCGGTGATCACGAAACCAGTTTCTTGACAGCAGACAGCAGGGTTTCTCTCGTTCCGTCCCTCCTTGCGCTTAAAATAGAACGAGACAAAAGCTAGCACTTCTGAGGGAGCTGCGTTGTGCTCTCCACCCTGCAGGCTGCTCCCATTTTTGCTTCTTGCTATCTTGTAAGGTTAGACCACCAGCATGATATGATATTTGAAGGTTATTTTAACGTGTGCTGCATCTCTGTTCTAACATTAGTTCATTACACTGTGTATGTTTAGCAGTATTCTGCTGGTCGGTGTTGTGTCACAGATCGGTCACTTTTTCACTTAATGTAATGTTGGTGCATTTCCTGCTCTAATCCCTCTGTCCCAGGTCCACATTTGAAATCATCAAGGTTGCTTCCTTATAAAGGAATATTACACAGAAACCTTAATAGGACTCGAGATTTATCATCATTTAGGGTTATTGATTTAGGGAAGAAAAAAAAAAAAACACCCAATGAAAATCTCTAGAATTTTTAGTTTACTGCAGTGCTCTCTAGGTGCAGAAACACACAGTTGAAACACATAAGAAACACACAGTTGCATTGGTCAATGCATGCACAACACTGTTTAGTACAATTAAATCAATGGACAAAATAGGAATGATTAAAAATCGGACTAAACAGTGTTGTGCGTGCATTTTGCAATGCTCTCCAGGTGCAGAATAAGAAACACACACGCAGTTACATTGGACAATACATGCACAACACTGCTTAGCACAATTTAATCAATGCACAAAATGGGACTTTATTTAAAAAATTGCACTAAACAGAGTTGTGTTTGTGCATGCATTTTGCAATGCTCTCTAGGTGCCAAACACCGTTGCATTGGACAATGCATACAGAACACAATTTAATCAATGCACAAACGCTGTTTGCATGTAGATCTACACTAATACCACTCACTATTTGCAGACACATCACGTGCACCCAAAGAAATTACAGAACAAAACGTCCATTCTTTCTCTCAGCTTTGCAACCTCGTCCTGTATCGAGTTACTGTGTGGAACATTCTGGAAGGTGGGGTTGCAGAACACGACACGAACCCGTGTTTACCGCTCTGCAACTGAAATATTAAACTAGTTTGATGTCCTTATATGGTTAAATGGTTAAACCCCGCCATTTTGGGTCCGGATTATTAAAACCCATTAAATACAGAACACGGCGTTAGCCTGCGCGCGTGAAATGGAAGCCCGAGAATACTGCGCCTCTATTGGCTAATGGTCACCATGGCTACGATCTAAAAATCCTTCATACTAGCGTACTAAATAATATTCCGGAACGTAGTGAGTGATTTGACACAGTTTAGTACAATAGTGAGTGTGCGATGATTAAAGTCGAGTCTTGTCGTCGTATTCGACTTAGTGGTTATAGCAATGAACAGTAACTGAACTGTATATGAAGTCGTTTTCACATACTATGTAGTAAGTTAGTATGTAAGTACGGCTCGCCCAGAAATGGCGGATCGGCTTCTTCTTGTTCCTGCTGCTGTTAGAGACGCCGCCATTTTGAAAACAGACAACAGCCAAGCCGCCATTAAAGTGCATGTTTTTCCAACTTTGCCAAAAAAAAAAGAAAAGGTTCAAATTAAGATTAAAAATAAAAAGCAAACCTATTTGTAATTATTCATTATTTATCCTGATGCAGAGATGAATTTTCTTGTAGAACACGGATAATGTTTAAAAGTTTTTAATTCAAGGAAATAAAAATGATTTGGTTTGCAAATACTTGTAAATTAGGACATGGTAATAAATGCAAATGTTATAAATAGATATTTAATAATAATAATAATAATCTTACACTTGAAAATATTTCCCCTGCCATGAAATGTCCATTACCTTAATAAAAGCTGATGAAATCTCTCTGTCTGTCTCTGAGAAATGAAAAGCTCATGCTTTTTTTTTCTTTTCCTCCTTCATCCTGTCTTCAGCAAGAAAATGAGGGGGATGGTTTGCATAAAGGCTCTTAACAAAAATCAGCCCCAAGAATTTCCAGCAGTTTCACTCCTCAGAGGCTGTGCTCTTAAATTATGCTGGATTTCATTTTCTTCATAAAAAAAAAAAAATGCACCATCAGGCAGAAAAGATTATTTCTGGGTTTGGTTGCTCTGAGGCGTCGCAAGCCGACCCCTCTGTAAAAGCCCTGTGTTAAAGGATCCGACGATGGGGAATGAAAACGTCCCTCTTTCTTCTGCGTTTAGGCCTGATAAAATTATTCCAAGCCAGTGTTAAGGTAAATATCTCCACTAGAGCTTTACTGACTGTGTGTTTTGGAGTGACAGGGGAGAGGAGAGAACGAGAGTGAGGGAGAAATCTGAGCAATATGCTGTTAGGAAGATTAAAACTCCATAGCCAAGCAAAAAATAAAAATAATAATAACATGTCCTTGACACAAGGTCAAATAAGTTTAGACTATGTTACAATGCTCAGTTTAAAGGTGAAAATGTCTGTGGAAATGGGTTCGAGAGTTTAATAGCAGGTTAATGATGACTTATTTGTCAGTGACTAGTCCTATTGAGGAGTTCTTATGGGTCTGGTGATAAATTATAACATTATATACTGGCATATCAAGGACATTGTGGTTGATTATTATTATTATTATTATTATAGATATTATGGCTTTGTACCAACAACCACATCATACCTGTGATTCAGCTTTTTTTTTTTTTTTTTTAATGCAAAAGGCCAATTGTCCTTTCGTTCTGTCTCTCTTTCTGGCCTGGTTTGTTTTCTGAAATGTGAGAAGCAAAGCAATTTGAATGGATCTAAAATAAAATAAAAACAAATAAAAAAAAAACAACCAACAAAAAAAATAATAAAATCCCAAACAGGCATGCAAGTGAATATTTAAAAAAAATATATAGAGTTCACAAAACTAGTGCCATGAATCTTGAGTGATTAAATAAATAATAATAATAAAAATGTAATAATAATAATAATAATAATATACGACACTAAGCAAAGACAATAAAGATGAACTTACTCAAAGGCACATTCATACTTGGCCTTGCACAGTGTAGGGCCTCAGAGATTTCATGTGTCTATGTTACACAGTTATATAATCAGTTACAAGCTGTTTTATTTAGTAGCAAGAGAGAAAATATAATGGTTATATGGGTGTGCCATGACCTAGTTTGCTAGGACAAAGATGGATTCCAGGAAGAGAAGAGAGGAGGAAAAAAAAGCACAGCTTAAGCTTTTAAAAAATATATCAAAGGGTTATGATCCAACATTTCATCTTCCTTCTTCTGAAATTCCTGTACACAGAAACACTGTAATGTGTTCAATAGTCCATAAAAATGATGATGATGAGGATGATGATGATAAAGAAACCAAGCTTTTTAGATCCCTTTTAGAAACAAAAGGAAGCCCATTTTGGACCATGGAGCTCCAGCTTGTTGTGAGAAAATGGCCGCGCTGATGTTCAGCCCTTTCTGCTGTCTGTTGGAGGGACTGGCGCGCGACGCTCTAATAGCGCAAGCCGACATGGTGCTGAGCGCTGATTGGTCAGAACGGAAAAGCGCCGTTAACCAGGCAACTGCCCGACACCGAACACCGACACGCACAGACACGTTTATACACACGCTTATAACGTGAAAATACAGCTAATTCACATCTAACACATATTAATAACAACTTAAGGTTTTCACACGCTTTTTTTGTTTGTTCTTTGTTTGTTTTTACGCACAAACCGACTTCCGGGATGGACGGAAACACTCTATTTCTACAGCTTTCTCTTTTTTTGAGTTTGTGGGGAAAAAAAAACGTCAGTGAAACACGAAACAGTTTAATCTATGAAACAAACGCAATCGTGTCCCCAGGCTCAGCCTTCTCTGTATCACCCGGACCCCCGTGTCCATCTTGTATTTTCGATGTAAACGCAGCACGCACATTCGACTCTGCTCCGCGTATAATCGTTGTTTATTTGTTTTGTTTCCAGAATGACCACAACCAAGCTCAGTTTCACGATCGAACACGCATTATTACACGCACACGCACACACACACGCGTGTCCGATGATTAGTTCGTATTCACACCGCGTCGCCTGTATTCTATAGTATAATATTAGAGCGAACGTCGTGTCGAATCTGCGCCGCCGAAAAAGCAGACTAGCGCTCCATAGTGGTGTATTGTGGGAGAGACCCAGAGAGAGAAAGCCCAGGCTAAAGAGAGAGAGAGACACACACAATATGTGTTGGCTCGCAAAAAAAGAGGCAGTATCTTCTCAAAGCAAAATGTAATGTAAAATCAAGCGAACGAGCACACGTATTGATTGGAAAACTACTCGATCGGACACATTAAAATGTCCAGACCCGGAGAGAGAAGCAGAGGAGATGAAGATCACGGCAAAAGGCAGAGTTCAAGTAAGCTCTCTATTTTTTTCTCCTCTCTTCGTTCCTGTGTGTGTTTCAGTGACTGGGGGGACGCTTTTGAAAGCTTCGTGTGTGTATGTTTAGCATTAATCCACGCGCACGAGTTCCCTAAACCGTGAGTGTGTGTGTGTGTGTGTGTATTTGTGTGTGTTTGTGTGTGTTTGCGTTCACCGACGCAGGTTTGGCGAACGGCGGAACGGAGAGCAGCTCGGCGGAGAAGCGGAGAGAGCACCACTGGAGAAGTTACAAGTTGATTATTGACCCGGCGCTCAGAAAGGGCTCACACAAACTCTACCGATACGATGGACAACATTTCAACATACCGGTGAGACACACATACTCACACAGCAAAAACACACACGCATTCACACCGCGCGTGACCGTGGACTTGCTCCTGGATTGTCCCTGTGTCCCCGTGTCTTCTTCGTTAATGGGTGTTAAGTGAACCCCCGGTTTTATCCCCATCAACCCCTGAAGGACAGGACAAGACAAGACATGTGAGGTGACATGTGTGTGTCATGTTTGTGTTTTTTTTTTTCTTCTTCTTCCGCAGAATCCCGGGATCCCCCCGGTGGACATGGTCAGGGACCCACGGATCGGTCGCTTGTGGACCAGGTACAAAGAGACCGACCTGCCCGTGCCCAAGTTTAAGGTGGGACATACAAACATACACATAAACACGCACATGTTTATAGTGACACTGAGACACGCGCGCGTACCTGCAGATCAGCGATGGCATGCTCGCGGGTCGCCATAGTAACGCTCCAAACCGCAAGCTTCAAACCATTGGGAATTCCGTGTGTGTGATGGGGAGAGGGAGAAGAAAGAGAGAGAGAGAGAATAAATTATTATTAGTAGTAGTAGGTAGTAATAACTGTTGTTGTAGTAGTAGTTGTATTAGTTTTAAGTTGCTGGATAAGTTGTACACACTGGGATTTTGTGCTCTTTTGTGCACGTGTATAGAGATATGATAAGGTACAAATGTAAGTGTTTTACGTATTTACAAGCCAATTTATGCGTTTTAAAGTAATCATGGATGTGTCTTCATACACGGGTAATTTCTTTGTTAATTAACTTTTTTCAAAAAGAAAAGTTTAAAACCGTTTCTATGTATCGAGACCCATGGGACACCTTGTGTGTGTGTGTGTTCTCGCTCCTCGTGCATTAACAGTGCAGTGTGTGTGTGTGTGTGTGTGTGTGTGTAAACATGTCCATTGATAAACCCTGAACAGATTGATGAATGCTACATCGGGCGCGTGCCTCCAAAGGAGGTGACATTCGCGAGACTCAACGACAACATCCGGGAAGGCTTCCTCACCGACATGTGCCAGAAATACGGCGAGATCGAGGAGGTGGAGATTCTGTACAACCCGAAAACCAAGAAGCACCTGGGCATCGCCAAAGTGGTGTTCGGGTCAGTGAAGGCGGCCAAGGACGCGGTGCAGAACCTGCACAACACCTCGGTGATGGGGAACATCATCCACGCAGAGCTCGACCCGAAAGGTAAGAGCGGTGACACGGCTACAGTGTACGGTTTGATTTGGAATGGCCCGCACGTCACGATCGGTTGCTTGGTAACCGCCGTAAACGCTGCTGCACGTGGCTGTCAGCGCGCTCTCTCTCTCCGTCTCTCTCTCTCTCTCTGTGCCTCATTACTACATCTTAGAAAACAAGTACGTTTATATTAACTAAACACAAACTGTTTTTTTGCTCTTAGATGTGTTTGGTATGTATAATTAAAAAAGAATAAAGCTAAATTATTGAAGTAGAAATGACAGATGGATGCCCCCATTGCGCGTTGTAATATGTTATATATTTATATATTTTTCCCAGATATCTGATTAATGTGTGGTGTAGGAGTGTATGTGAGGTGTGTTGGTTTGATTTTAAAAATTGTTAGAAATTGCTTCCCATTGCGCGCTCTCTCGCTCTCTCTCTCTCTTAAAGCGACAGAGACCAGTTAATCATACAAATGTCAATTTGGCTCTCTACGGACAGGAGCATACAAACCCTGGAAAAGTAATGTTCGGAAATCCATTTTTTTACTGACTCAGTTATGTGGAAGCAGTAAAATAAAAAATAAATCTAAGACAAAATACTTAAAAGAATGAGGGTGCATAAGACTTTGCACAATACTATATATATATATATATATATGTGTGTGTGTGTGTGTGTATATATATGTGTGTGTGTGTATATATGTGTGTGTGTGTGTGTGTGTATATATATATATATATGTGTGTGTGTGTGTGTGTGTATATATATATGTGTGTGTGTGTGTGTGTATATATATATGTGTGTGTGTGTGTATATATATATATGTGTGTGTGTGTGTGTGTGTGTGTGTGTGTGTGTGTGTGTGTGTGTGTGTGTG